>MU273581.1:0-85023 GCA_022160365.1 Vararia minispora EC-137
CGAGAGGCGGGTGTGGGCTCTCCGTTCCCGGGGTACGTTCTCGGTTATCTGTACGAAACTCAGCTAACATCCCCATCAGACGCGTGACGGAAAACACATTTTATTCGTTCTCGCAATCGTTGCAGTGCTCATCGCGATCATCGCGCTGAGCATCGTTGTCGTCCAGAATCGCAAGTTCTGGTGAACGTCTGTTCCTCGTGTTACATTTCGCAACCTTCCGTTGAAACAGTATCTGTCACACTGCGTATGGTTATGACCACCTTGCGCGAAGGGTCTTTTCTGCTGTTTCCCAAGGTCTCCTGTTACTCCTTGAATGAATGTATGAACGTAACTTGATGTACATATTCTCAGAACGGACGGCTGTACACTCGCATGTAGTGAGAAGACCCTTACTATGGACTTGGATTATGAATGACTGTCGTACGTTGCATGCCAGGCCGCTGCGCGTTCAACCTCAAATGCACTGCGTGTCCGACCCACATGACCTGCGCCTGCAAATCACCCGGTGATGCCCCGGAGGGGCCGTGTATACTACTTGTGAAATCCGTGAGAAAATGTATCTTTCCACGCCTTGCCTCGGGACGGCCGGTCAACGTGCTGGACCTCCATGAACCACATCCATCCGCCACCTGTAACAACAGTAATCTCCAGATTGTACTACCTCACACTTGCTTCCTGTTGAAGCCAAACCATGTCTACGTGTCGAAGCTGTAGTGCTCATAGAAATTGCCTTTCTCTGCCCAGGCCTAACGCTACATGAAAGCAACCTAGCACGTCGGACTTCCAGCTCGAGCCCTGTTTCAACCAGTGATCTTTCAATAATCGGCATGGCGTGTGCATGCGTATAATCTGTTGGTATATTTTTCAAATACAGATTTCCCCCTTGCGTAGCTGTGTTGCATGCGTTTTTCGTTACTCCCATGGACATCCGTCACGGTATGCTTATGGTGTGTTGATTTTCTTCCACCCTTTCTCCCACGGCTGCGCTGAATACTATGCAATAAAATGAGAAGAATCAGCCAGGTCTCAAGGATGTCTAGCATGTTTTCCCTGGCAGGACTGAGTTCTCATTAGATCCCGGTAGCTCTGCGCTAGACAACCTGAATCTTTTACTTCATATCTCTTTTTCCCTCTGGCTTCTAAAGCGGTCCTCAGAATTCACGTACATTTACCCTTCTTGAGTGTATGGCATTTCCAAGCGACTAAATTTCATCAGATATTAAATCATTCATGGACCATCTCTCGGAGCAGCTATTTACTAAGGAGCGTTAGTTCAGAGATACCTCACTAGTCGTGCTTCCGCTCTTGGTATATCATGATACCACTCGTCGGGAGCAGCTGTGGGCTGAATTTTACCGTCAGCAGAGACAGAGTCCGAACCACGGGATCCCATGCATGTCCTTCTTGACAACTGTACTAGTCCAGACACGAGGACTAGAACATAAGGGCATACCGCGGCAAGGCATTTCCGACTGGAATCAATAAGAGCGCCCGCCTTCCGGAGCATGGTCGCTCAACCCCACTCAGGGCTTTAGTCTTGATGCTAGGAGCAAGTTTCTTACCCCCGGCGCGTTGCTACCACCCCAATGCACCTACACTTGGTTGGTCCCGCCGTTAAGTTTTTGTGGCAACTAGAGCGAGAGGACGGTTCAGGGGAGGCACATGACAGATAAAATCAGCTGGTATCTAGATCAGCGGATAGCGGGTAGCGGTCATCGCAACCGTCGCAGTCCCTACAGCCCATCCTTCCTCTTAGCTTATCACACCCGCGCCCCATTGCCATGGCAAGGTCTCCTTCAGATCGCCTGCGTCGCCCTTACTCACCGCGTTCCAGGAGAATTTCATCAATCTCGCCAAGCAGGGACTCGAGGCCTATGAAGGCAGCCACTGTGAGTTGTGCCTACGCTTGGGTTCGTCCTCAAGTCGACCGTTTTCGACAATAGCGAACCAGCCTGTTAGCAAGACTGGGGGTGCCGAGTACAACGCACCGCACCACTCCGGCCAGTTTCAGGATAGTGATGGCCCTCAGTGTACGTCTAGCCCTGTCGATGCTCACCCAGCCGACCGTTCATACGACTCGGCGCAGTCGACCACGACGAGGTCGCTCGTCGCGCTGAGGAGCACGGATCGGGCGATCGCTCGCTCTTCCACTCTGCAATGGGTTTTGTTCAGCAGCACAAGGTGCACATCGTTTGTAGTGAATTCGGAGAGCTTACTGAGATGTTATTGTTCGTATCATAGGAACAGCATTCGGAGCCCGTGGATGAGGATGCCATACAGGAACATCACAGGCAGGCATACAGCGAACGTGACACCGGTAGTATGAGTGCCTCATCGATGGGCAGTGCTGCCGCGATGCAGGTTCGTGACTTGTTTCCCCATGCTAGGTGACCTGAACCAACGGACCCGATTATGGCAGGCGCTGAAGATGTTCACGTCCGGCGGCGGCAAGAGCAGCTCTGGCGGTAATTCGAGCGAGCTAATCAGCCTTGCTATGGCCGAGGCAACGAAGCTCTTTGATAAGTCGGGCGGTGCGGCGTCGGGTAGCAAGCAGGATGCTGCGAACTCGGCTGCTATGACGGTCATGAAGCTCGTTGTGCAGAGTAAGTTTGGCGGAACGATTGGCGGCGGGAACTCGGGTGGTCTCGGCTCGCTCATGGGTATCGTGAGTATTTGTCCTCTGGGTTGTGGACATCTTCGGCTGATGAGATTATACAGGCCTCCAAGTTCATGTAAGGAGTGTGAAAGAGCCGATCCGAGGACGACCTCTTGTATGTGTACTTTAGGAGATCTGGACCAGGAGTCTATGCTGGACCACCGTATCATCCCACGTCCTAACATAACGGTAGAAATCGTGTGTCTCTCTCCCTTTATTAGCATGGGGTCTTGCGGAGTGCCTTGCGCGTTACTGGCTGGCCGCAATGTCTCTAGGATAAGCACTACGTTTTGGCGAGACTTACACATCATGGGGTGGACATACGCCAGTTGTCCACTGTTCCCTCAAATTTCCTGCTCTCCAGATCAAGCAGGACGGCCGTCAAGGCCTCGATCCGGTGCACCTATAGGCATTCCTGACCATCGGACTTAGTTCGTACAGTGCGGGTTTGAGGTCACGCGTGCTAGATACGCAATTTATGCATAACGGTCGACAACGTACTTGTTGTGCGTAAGTGTGGTGATAGCAACTGGGTGAACAAGACTACGACGGACGGACGATAACAGACAGTAAAGTATCCAGGAAAATGGAGTCGTAAGGTAAATATCCATAAGATAGAGGATAGATTCTGGAGAAGGCAGGCACATGGCATGGCGGAGGGGTATCATCATGACAAGGAACTATGGAGTATAGGCAAATCATTCAAAGCATGACTGGCTCACAAAGGAGAACGAGAACGACTGTGTGGCACGGGGCGTCGGTACGCCGAGGTCGAACGCCATCTGAGACGGGCTGACCACCAGCACGTCCTTTGTCGCGCCAGCGAGACTCTTGAGCGTAAACCCGGACTGTGGTAATACCGGTGGTAGTTCTATCGATGCGGAGTCGGGCGTTGACGGCCCCACATAGGAGGGAGAACATGCCGACTCGTCATCGGATGAAAGGGAAGAAAGAGATGGGGTGCGAGAAGGAATGCGAGTGGGATTGGGTGTAGATAAGGGCGACGGAAATATTCCTCGGCATTGTGCTTGATAGGTTGGCGATGGTGACACATCGTGCGGGCAACATTTTATAGAATGCTTGACTTTGCGACGAGTAGGGAAAGATGCAAGTTTACGGGGTCGTAGAGACGTGAACGTCTGAGTTTCGGCACAAGAGCTCTCTGGTAATAATGACTTCGGTGGTCGCATAGGAGAGTTGGAAGGAATGAGAGGCGGAGGAGTGGGTATAGGAGAAGGGCGATTGCTGTTATCAGGAGTGGCGGAAATTTGACGCCGGGGAAGACCAGCTATACGACGCCGCCGCCTCGGCTCTCTAGTCTGCACAGAAGGCTCAGCATCAGAGAGAGCTACACGCCCAGCTGCGTAACGCGCGAATGCAGTCTCTTGTAGTCCCGGGTTAGGGGTGACGCGTAACGGAACCGATGACGCAAACAAGGTCCCGTCGTTTACGACCTTAGCGTAGCGGTGGGCGAACGAGGGCGGTGGAGCAAGAGGTTTGGTAGAAGAGCTGTCGCGCCCCGGGTCGTGTATGTCTCTCAAAGAGAGGCTATGTAACAAGGAATCGACATGAAGCACATTTACACTTGCGTCAGGGGAGTCTGCCTACAGACAGTATCAGACCAAAGTGTTCGAATAACGAAAAGAAGAACTTACGACACCAGCTTCTTCGCTGATCGCCTCAAATTCATTGTCGGATGTTAACGTTAACCGATGCTTCAAAAGAGATCAGGTAAGAGGCTCAACAAACATCCAAGCCGAGAACTTACGGCTCGTGGAGAAGGTAGTTGCCTTGTCTGATATTTCGTACCATACTCCGAGCGCACCAAATCTGTGCAAGCTGTCAAAATATGGATAGCTTTGGAGTAAATTGTTTTCTTGTAAACCACGGCGTGAGAGTGGAAGACCTTCTCCAGCAGGATGTGGTCTCCGAACGTAGCGAGGGTGGCGGCGGCTTGTTCGTAGGCAAATCGAAGGTCCCGCGAATACCGAAAAAAGGCATCTGAGATGCGGACGGCAGTACCGGCATCCACACCAAGGGTAAGAAGAAGAGGGAGAAGCGGCGTGGGCGAGGGGAGCCTGAAGACAGGAAGCGGAATTGGGGTTTGAGCAGAATGCGTGGAATTGGGAGTGTAGGCGGCACCGGCGCCACGTGCAACAGTCTCTGATACTGATATAATGACTTCGCATGCAATACGAAAAGAGGATTTGTGAAGCATGGTAAGCGAAACAGCAGGAGAGAGTTGTGCAAGAACTGGACGATGGGTTTTGGGTTACTTTCTATCAGCCTCTTGTTTATTTGTGTTTGTGCTGAGTCAGCAAACCATTGTTCGTCTCCTACATGTACGCGCTGACCAGACCACGGATTGCGATTACCTTCATCCACCATGCCCGCATCTTTTTGCTCACGCCTGCTTATCGCTCTGAGCGATTTCATACATGCTCTCGCCTTGGGGGGCGACTCGCTTTTCAAGTTCTATAAGGAGTGTTCGGCCCTCATGGCAGAATTACAGCACGCGTCGTCCCGTGGTCTACTCCAACCAGAGGATATTTCCCTGCTGTCTGCTATCAAAACTGTGGCCTCGGCGTCTGTTCAAATGGAAATCGAGTCAGAGGAATCGCTCTGTGCAATGCTGGAAGATATGGCATTATCCCGTGAGTCTGATTACTCTGTTCTATGCTGCGGGTTTGATGTTTCTTCAGCTTCCGGGGACTTCGAAATCACAATCTCACGATGGTTTTCGTCTCATTGCCATGATCCGTATCCAACGAAAGCAGACAAAGAGCACATATCTCAACTTACCGGTGCGTCGCTCAAGCGTATCGATTCCTGGATGGCCAACGCTCGTAAATCTACCGGATGGACGACACTTTGCCAGGGATTGTTCTCTGGCTCTCGCTCCGCAACCGTACGCGCCTCCCGGTGTGTTTACCTGGGAGACAGCAACGCGGGCGACGTCTCACCGGAAGTTGCCTACGCTTTGCTCGTCGTGAAGGCTAATGCAGAAAGACTCGTCTTCGATGCTGAGAAAAGGGTGATCGAGCGTATCGGGTGTCAGTCAATCACAGCGCTTTTCGGAGACGATGCGTCCTCAAAATCGGGTGCCGACGAGTATGAGTCTCTTCAAAAACGGGGAAATACGTGCTGTCAATCTACAGATGCAGGGCCATCTGCTATCCTTTCAGACTCCAGCGATACGAGCTGTGCTTCGGAAGATGAGGAGGATACTACTCCCCCTCCTCCCGTCGCTGGCTCAAAGCGCCAGAGGACTGACGGCTTCGTTGTTTCGAAACGCCCTCGGTACGTGGAGAACGTGTTTTTTTAGATTGCGTGCTGTTAACCCCTTGCAGTACACAGCGTGCTTCCTCGAATCCATCTCACTGCAATTACCTGTCTTCCGTCTCTTCGTACGTTTCAGCCGCTACCTTGTCGTATAGTGTATAATTTCTTTCTCAGTAATCCCCGACGATCATCCATGCCTACAACCTCTTTGCAAGCATCGCCCTTGAAGACCTCGGATTGTACTATTACCTTATCGAATGGTGCCTCATGTTCCTCCACCGATCTCATCAACATCTCACCTCCGATCGTTGCTGGACTTCCGATGTCACTTAAGCGTCCCGCACTTGATGTGGTTGAGGGTATCCCCAGGAGCAAGCGTCAGCGTGCATTGTCTGTACTACCACAGTCAAGTAACGAGACCAAGGCGTTTTCTTCGGGTCTCGCTGTGCTTCAGTCACTTGATTGCTTACCAGACCTATCTGGTATTCCATGTGGACCCGATATCTCGGGCTGGTGCTCATCACTGAGCGTCTCTGGATCTGGGTGTAAGTTGGAATGTCGTAAGCTTGTTGACGAGCGCTCAAGTCTTGTTCTAGGTGGCCAATCCTTTGGCATTGCAAGACTAGACAATCCCTCCGGGTCTGCTGGTTCGGTATCAAAGCCAAGTGTCACGCGTCATTGCAGCTCGCCCGACTCGACTCTTCCTATGCTGTTCGGCGACACGGTTGGTAGCGACGATGACTTGACCAGCTTCCACGGCCCGAACTTCATCAACTTGTTGGATCCCTTCTCCATGTCCCTTCCATCTTTCGCACCCCCGCCCACCTCCGATCTCACTGTCTTGCCTGGGCAAGACATGAAGGACGTCTGGGATTTCGCCTTGGATGACGGATTTTTACAGCTGCTCAACGCACCCTCGCTCCAATTCGACGCTCTTTCCAATGTAGAGCCCATACTCCCTTCTACGCCGGCTGCTTTGTCATCGAGCGTATCTGACTCGTCGTCGGAAGTTGTCACGCCAAAATCCGACTTCGCGCAACTACAGTCAGGGGGCGAGTCATCGGATATTGTAGCAGAAATCGCGCGTATCTGCGCAACGGCCTGTTGAAGTCGTCGCGAGGTGAGCATCGCATAAAGGGGCTGCGTCGAGATTTTTGAATCGGTTCTACAGTTGTCTTTCCCTAGAAAATGCCGCCGATGTAACATCCCTCATGCCCCTATCATCCAGCTGTGATTTATGGCCCATGCACAACATATCATGTACCGTGCCTCCCTCATCTCATCATCGCTCTTGTCTTATTGCTGTACTTGCTTACTACTCTATCCGAGCCTTCCCGTCATCTCTTGCATACTATACCCGTTTGCTTTGTTCCTCGACCACTGTTATGCTCTATACCAGCCATCCGCTTCGACACTACGTCGTCGGCATAAAATTGCAACACAGATGTGTTTTTAGTGTTGCCGATGCATCGCTTGTTCTCAGGATACTGTTGCTCGCATATACATGTCGAAGTGAGGGGCTTCGCCGAGCCCGAGGAAGGGCCGGCAAGTGTGTTAAGGTAAATAAAGATCGCAGTGTCTAGCTGGCAGTCTCACAGCATCAGTGTCGACCTGGTACTGCTAAATCCTCTTCAATCCTCCATCTCCCTACCTCCCTCATCGCCTCTTCATCCCCGCTCGCCAACTGCGGCTGCCCAAGTAAATTCCCCAACATCGCCCACGGATCCTCCCCGCCGCCGAACCGGAGAATCTCGCGCTTATATCGCTCACCCGCCTCGCGGCTTAGCGGGTCGGGCGAGAAGACCTGCCGCCAGACGCGCGAGGCGATCGCGCGGTCGAAGAGATAAGCGTAGTACGTCGCGCCGTAGCCGAAGAGGTGGCCGAACTGCGTCTGCCAGGACGTGCCAGGGACATAAGGAATGATCCCGCGCTGGTCGTGTAGACGCGCGAGCGCAGCGGTGCTATCGAACCCGGGTGCCGTGACAGCGGGTGAGTGGTAGACCTGATCGAGCGCGGCGAGCAGGATCTGGCCGTACGTGTCGATGTTGCGACAGGGGTCTTCGTGGTGGTTCCCTGCTGGGCGCGCAGAGGGGTCCGCGTGGTCGCCGAAGAGGGTTAGGACGGTGGGGGATGTGAGAAAGTGCTCCATGAGGATGGACGGCAGCTCGACGAAGTCCGTTGGACAGCGGGTGCCGGAGACGTTCTGGTAGTCCGTGCGGCCGATCATAGCTATCAAGGCTACAAGTCAGCATTTTCCCTTTGCAGCGGCAAGGTATGGACGTACAGTGCATGGCGTGCCCCATCTCGTGGTAGAGCGTCAGCACTTCATGCCACTCCAACACTGTCGGACCCCTCGCAATCGACGGGCGCGCGAACTCCGTCAACAGCGCAACGGCAGGCAGCTGGAACACGCCATCTCGCATGCGCCGGTGCCCGCGCGCCTCGAACTCGCGCGATACACCCTCGAGCGCCTCGTACTCGCCCGTCGGGCGCAGGTCGCCCGCGACATCGTCGTCGTCGACGCGTCGCGAGCACCGCACGGCGTAGTGCGCCGCGCCGCTCGCCTTGCCGCGGCGCGCGAAGAGATCAGCGTAGATCCAGCCGAGCAGGCCGTCGGACTCGTCGACGACCTCGAGCTTCCGCACGTCTGCATGCCAGACTTCGCCCGGCGCGGTGTCGGCGGGTCGCAGCGTCACACCGTAGAGGTGTGAGAATAGCCGCGAGAGCGCGCGCATGACGGTGCCGATTGTTAGCGGTGGCAGGGGCAGTGGCGGTGCGGGTGGTTCGGGCGGGCAATAGTAGTCGCGGTCCCATGCTTGGATGGTTGGTGATGGTGGAGTATTCAGATGCGCCTGCTTGCGCTCGCTGAGCGTTTGCAAGGCTTTAAGAGCATGCGGCCGAGTATGATCCATTAACGTCTCTAAGAATTGCTTGACGTTTTCTACCGTACAAGTCAAAACAATGGTTAACTCCGGAGACGAGTGGCGTGGAGAAGTGGGGCGACGCGCGGGATGTCAAGACTTACCTGGGGATTTCGCCATTTTGTCGCCCAGAGTCATATGTGCGAAGGATGGTGAACCGACGAGCTGCGCGAGCTCGCCCCGCGCGCGCAGGAGCGCCTCGAGGACCTCGATCTGCTCGGGCGTCGAGGAATTGGAGGCTATGTAGACCTTTCTCCGGGGTTCCTCTGCAGGTGCGGAGCGCAAAATCATTTGAGCCTGGAGGGAACCGGGGTACACGAGGAGATCGCGGCCCGTACTCCGAGACTGCCATCGTAGCCGGGAGCCCATTCCGAGGTCCTTGAGGCCTTCGAGCTCGGATGGCTCGATGATGGCAGGCGGTCGGGAGGACTGCGCTTCATGGAGGAACTGGCGGCCGAGGGAAAGGATCTCGGAGGAAAGGGAGACGAAGCGGTCGCGCTGTTCGGGAGGAAGGTTGATGCCGGACTTCTCGAAGTCTCGCCAGAAGATGAGAGCGGTGTAGTACGCCTCGCGGCTGAGCGTCTTCGTGATCTCGGAGTCAGACAGCACGTCTTTCAGGACCTGCGCGATATGTTAGAATTCCGAAGAGGAAGAGCGGAGCCCGACGCACGTCGTAGAGGCCCGTGCTGGTATTGAGCACGTTCATGTACTCGCACAGCCGCTCGTACGCATCGTTTGCGCCCTCGACCCACTTGGGCTCAGGATGTGCGTTCCGCAGGAGCTCAGCGAGGTCGATTACGGAGCATAGGAGGTCGCTGAGCCTATCGAGGTTCTTGACGACCTTGAACAGCTCATCGCGGTTTCCGCGCGCGCGGACGATACGCTCGGTAAGCAGGTGGGCGCGTAATAGGGTCGCATGAGTGAGACTATGGAAAGAAGTGGGGGACGCGAGGGCGGGTTGGTTGAAGAGGCCTGTGGGCGCGAGGGGGGACGCCGATGGGTTCTGAGGATGGTCGAAGAGTGCGACGAGCTCTGCTTCGATGGGACAGGGAGGATGCCGGGCAGTCGCTAACGAGCGGATGCGAAGTGCGCGAGGACGGTATCGTTTGATGTTCCGAGTGGAAGTCTTGACGGCTGCCGTTGCATTCCGGGCCAGCATCGACTCGAGCGGGCGGGAGAGAAGGCGGGGAGAGCGAGAGCGAGGAGCGAGCGGAAGACGAGGACATATCCCGAGCCCGTCATTCGTGGCTTCCGACCCGCGTCCGAGTCTCTTCCCCAACAAAGCTCGGTCCAGGCTTCTTCTTCTCCGATCACCCCAGATCCGGACTTCCGACCGGCATCCTGCCGAGAAAATACGAACAGACGTGCGTCCTGGTGGCGCAGCGTCCAACTAAGTCAGGCGACAGTCGGCGTGTAGACATCATACAGTACACATGCAAGCATGCCTCGGCGTGAAAAAAATGCGAGTAGGACCTCTGAGATTCTAAGTGTCAATGCTATGCAGAAGAAAATCACTCGTGCGACTCCGTCGACCCATCCAGGCCACCACCCACCACCGCCAACTCAGCAAGCGCGCTTCCGGGCCCAGCCTCCATCGGCTGGCGTCCGTGTCCATTCGCACCCCCATTGGCTTCCGCGGACGCCGGCGTCGCCGCACCGCTCGATGTCGCGGGCTCGACAGCATAATACCAGAACTTGCTTTTTTTCTTCCCAGCCAGATGCTCAACCGCCTTTTCTGATGCTTTGACCGCTGCTGCGCCGGACGTCTTAACGCGGATACCATCGATAGTACCCATGTTGTCCGGCACCGATTCAACTTCCATCCGCTCGGCCTCCGAGCTCTCCACGGTGTCCACCGTCCGTGCGCGCTTCGGCGGAGGCTCGTCCACCTGCGGCCCACCGCCTAGCCGCCGCGACCGTCGTTCACCACGCCATTCCGACTCGGAGACAGTCTTAGTTCCGTTGGTGACTGCAGTCCGTGCTGACCGTCGAAGGCCCTCCGAGGGCGCGCGTCGGCTCGACGAACCCGTGTCCGAGCCGAAGCCCTCGTCTTCGTAAGGCTCGTTTTCCGGTACGAAGTCGTCCTGTCCGTCCTGCGCGCACGCGAGGTTAGTAGAGGCGAATCTGAGAGCATGGAAAAGTGCATGCATCGCTCTCTATGTCGTCATTGTACACATAATTTGTCCGTTTGACCTGTCTTCGAGTCCTCGTCGTCCGTAGCTCCGCCTGAGCCATGAGAATGGCGTTCTTCTCCGCCTTCTTCCGGGCCTTCGCCATACGCTACGTACATTAGTCAGTACGCGACCCACATATAGCTCGCGAGAAGACTGTGCGACCCCCGAAACAGGTCGTGGCCTCGACACTCACAGCAATTTCCTTGTCAATGGCCTCCAATCGTGCCTCAAGGGCTTCGATGAGATTCATATGCGCCTGCCCGAAGCGAGCACGTTTCGCGCTCGCTTTCGTCGACATAGAAGGCGCGTTCGCCTTGAGCTCCTCAATGATCGCGACGTATTCCGGCCGCGTCGATGAGACCGCTTGAAACGCCGACGCGATCTTCCATGGATTCGTAGACAAGTATACTCTTGGCGAATCTATGCCATGGCGCCGAATATCAGCATACGAGCCGAGAGCGGCGGGCGTGGGGGGGAAGATGCGATAAGCGCGTTCAGCGGCGGACGCCGGCGGTGTCCGTGCAATAGCACGTAGGGACGCACAAACACGGCCAAACATGTAGCGTAGTGGGAAGAGTAGGGACGCGCACGGACCATCCACAACCCAATAGCGCTTGCGGTCCTTGTCTTGCCCTAAGGGCGCGAAAGAGAGTGCCTCCATGCTGAACGGCGAGCTGGGATCGGGCAGCACTACATCTGCCGTGCCCTTCTTATGTTTGTTGTGAACGATGCCCCACGCGCTGTCAATGAGCTGCTTTATGTGCGCACTGTGAGTTAGCTGTAGTTCGACAAGCGTGCGCAGAATTTTGAGCTGGCACGCGGGGGCAGAGGCGCCATGCGTGAGTTTGTGGGCGGGAGGAAAGGAAGACACGGCGGCGCGCACCTTGAGATCCCATGGCGCAGTAAAGAAACTCTCCTGCATGTTCGAAAACGGGTCCACATTCGCGTGGAGGTCGTGGTCCCAGAAGACAGTGCGCTCATTCATCTTGAAGTAGTCGGCAAGCGTGCCTTGCACCGTACCCGAGATCAGCTCTGCACTGGGTACGCGTCAAAACGCGTCAGCCACAGAGTCTGTAAGGACAGAAAGGGGTCACGCACCTGATATTCCGCGCGTTGGGACGTAGATTGAGCACGAAACGCGCGAGGATCTCGACAAGGATGGGGTGCGGAGCGCTTGCGAGGAGCGCCTCTTCGAAGCTAGAGCGCGTCAAGGCCTTTCAGCACGATCATACACGCCAGAGTACGCGCGCCACGCACTCCAGGGCATTGTTGAAGCCCTCGACCTTTCCGCGGAGGGTCGTGAATTTGCATATGAACGCGTAGACGAAGAGAGACTCCCAGCGGTCCCGCGGGTGGGTCGCGTCAGAGGGCGGGCAGACGTGACCCTTTTTATCGCTGACAGCAGCGTCGCCTCCAGAGCCAAACACGCTTCCCTTCGCCATTTCAGATGGGCAGAACGAAGGGACGAGAGGCGTGGGGACAATCGGTGGAGGGGTGTGGACGAGGGTTAAGAAGAAGGGCTGATGTACCCGGGATGGCGGCAGCAGCCGTCACTAAATTACACTGTTCACTCCAGCGCGCATCCAAACACGGCACAAATAATCCCTTTGATTGCTTCGACCGACAAGTAAGCCTACACGACCACACCCATCTGAAAAAAACACGCGTCTCGGGGCCGGACACGACAGTAACTGACTGAGGCGTGGACAGGGGCACTGGAGTGCAAGTAGAGTCGAGAAGGAGGTACAGTAGCTCCAAACACTCAATTGCGTGGACCTTTCCGAGGCCAACTCGTTCTTAGCCTGGTCCGACCTAGAAATCGTGTCAGAACAAGGAAAAGAAGCGGGAACAGGCGGTAAGGACCTTCGGGATGTCATGGTGCTCGCTCAAGGCCTCGAGTTTCTGGTTGAACTCGTGTACGCGATCTTTATGGGTCTTGCCCGCCTCGCGCTTGATCTTGTCCGAAAGCTGCAGAGTACAGTTACAGCTGCGTAGCTTATGAGACACCTGGAGACGTACCCGCTTCCGTTGTGCTGCCTGGAATCGCTTCTCGGCTTCAGTCTTGGACTCGTCCGTCGCGCCAGTTGCGGGTGAGTTCCGTCCAGACCCAGAGGCGGACCCAGGAGTGGGTGAAGAGCTCTTTAAAATCTCCTCCTTAATCTGTGCCTTCGACTTGGACTTGTGCTTTTTCCTGCGGAACAGAATGAGACACGCAAAGGCTCAGAATAGACAACACATACTTCTTCACGCCGCCATCAACAGCAGCACCCTTGAGTTTAAGAGAGCCACCGGGGCGGAAATCGTAGTCGCCCATCGGGCTTGCCACTTGCGCGGTGAGGGACGGGAGCACAGAATGCTGCTGTAAGCGGGCCGCGCGCTAGGAGAGATGGAGCGTGAGAGAAGTCTGCCGTTGGGGGAAACGGAGTTGAGCGCTCGCGTAGCAGCGTACGCCGGTCACCAGTCGCGCCGTGATAGCTGCAACGTCGACGACGACGAAGGCCTAGACTATAAGAACGGCGCAAGGCGCGACTGACGATATCGACTACGATTGATATGGCTATGCTCAGCTCTCCTATCCAGATTATTGCTTCGACCCCGATTGTGACGCGCGCATGGTCTGCTACAACTCTTGGCCTCTCCCTCGTATACCTCTGGATCCAGTGGTCAAGCACTATACCATACCCGCTGCCGTATCTTACTCTGATACCGGGAGAGAGCTATGTCTTTCCATGGACACTTCTTACCTCCGCACTCGTTGAGACGAGCATTATTGAGGCGCGTCCAAAGTGTTCTCATCCGTCCTTTTCACTGACGCGAGACGGTCAGTTGATCGTAACACTCATCGTCGTGCCCCCATGTCTGCGTTACCTGGAGAAGCTCTGGGGTGCAGCAGAAACCGCAAAATTTATTGTATTCACTATCGTCGTGTCTAACATCATCGCGTTCTGCTTCAACTGGATAGAATTCACTGTTACACGCAACGCGGACCTCTTTCTGTGCGTGTGCTATTTGAATCTCGTCATTGCCGAGTTCAAACTCTACTCTGCAGTTTTGGCATGGAATATCACGGCCAAATGGCCCTGCAGATTGGTATTCTCGTTGCTTTTACACAAATCATCCCCGAGCACCAAGTGCAAGTGCTTGGCATCATCAAGTGCCGCGTTAAAGTACGTTCGTCATCGTGCTTAGATTCGACAGGCTCCTCATGACACGCCTTTAGACGCTTCCGATGGCTTACGTGACCTTCTCTACCGTCATCTGCATTCTCGGGTTCCAGTGCCCGTACATCGTCATCCAATTCGGATTCCTCTTCAGCTGGGTCTGGCTGCGATTCTACAAGAAGAACACCATCGACTCGCTGGGCGGCGGCTACTCATACGGGGATCGTAGCGAGACGTTCGCGATTGTCAACTGGTTCCCGCCATTTCTTCAGTGAGCATCAAGTGTTTTTCACATGGCTAGGTTCTGAACCTGTCGTAGCAAACCCATCGGCGCTCTTGGTAACTTCATCTACGCCAACGCGTCGCGTTATCATCTTATCCCGACGTCATCGACTGATATCGAGGCGAATAACTTCACGCCTGGAGGTGCACGCGCGGAAGCAGAGCGGCGGAGGTGAGCTAGTCCGGTCATCTGCATTCTAGGCACGCACACTCACTGACCTGATTCTAGGCAAATGGCTTTAAAAGCACTTGACCAGCGCGTGGCAAATAGCTCAAGCCCTGCCAATGGCACTGCATCGTCCAAGTCGACCGCTGGCCAGGCGGAACCGCCTGCGGAGAACGAGGACGGTGACATCGGCGCTAGCTCGTCACGATAATAAGCTTGGGTGGATATTGCCGGTGCCTGGCCGTTGTGCACTTCATGTTACATCCTGGGGAAGATATGTATATATTACCGTACGTGAGGCGGCGGAGAAAGGGCACGTTCTAATCTACTGCTGTGTCGAAGGGTGATTGAGTGAAGGGGCTAGACACAGCTCAGCGTGCGTGGCGGTAAAGACGCGTCCGTGGCGCGAGCCGCGGCTTCATTCAAACGTACGCCATCTCCCCAACGCCGGCCTGTTCCCTCCGCATATCCATCTCTACCTGAGATGAACCGACGACCGTCCACTGTGTCCATGGCCTCCTCCAGCTCACTTCCGAACACCACGCGCCTCTCAAAGTCCTCGTCTCTCACTTCGCCAGTACCCGTGTCCCGTACGCCTTCGGCGTCCTGGGTCCAGCGTAGTGCATCCATCTCATCCACGCTCGCGAACCAGGCGGCTTCTGCCCCGCATCTGCTCGATCCTGATGAGCTATTTGCTAAGCATTCCGTCGCGGAAGTGAGAAACGTCCAGCTACGCCTCCGGTGCGTGCCTCCGCCATGTCCTCGCCTTCCCGCGCCGCTTATATTTTCTCTCTTGGCGTGTAGCGCCGACGCTGACGCGAAGCAGGAGGAGCTTCGTATCATGGTTGGGTGCGTGCTTCTGTGCATATGATTGCTCCGCGCTGGAACTGGGTCGCGAAAGCGCAGGGAACGCTACCGTGACCTCCTCCAGGCGTCCTCATCCATCATCGCTATCGCTCGCTCGTCACACCGCGTACAAGAGGCTCTTGAGGAGATGCATGATGCAATTTCGGGGTCAAATTTTGAGCAGCAGCTACCGAGGCGGTCGGGCACTGGGATGAAAGAAGGCGCGTGTCGACTGAGTTCTTGGTTGCCAGATGAACTGACAGGGAGATAGACTCGCATTTGAAGACACTACAGTCCCTTGCAGCACATATGAAGTTGTTGCTAGACACGCCGGAACATCTTTGGCGGCTCATTGAGCGGAAGAAATACCTGCATGCCGGGTGGCTCTTCATGCTTGCCCGTGTCATTCACCACGCTCTCGTTCAACCAGCTATTGAGGGTGACGAGGAAGACTGGAAGACTCATAACATAGATGTCCAGGTGCGTGCGCTAAAGCTAATACTCGGGTCAGTACTAATACCACCCGCAGGAGCAGTTTCCTATAGTTCAACGCCAATGGGAGACTGTGGGCCAGTTCAAGTCGCAGATAGCCTACAAGGCCACGTTATCACTTCGAGAACCGAGGATATCGGTGGAGGTATAGCCAGCAGCGCCTTCAATGCACATAGAGCACGCTCACCCATATTCCAGGACATTTGTTCTGTTCTTCTGACGCTTCACTTGCTGGATTCGGAACCATTGACCAAGACTGTCAATATCTTCTTTCTTCAACGTTCTCGGAGTCTACAACATTCGTTGACCCGCGCGGCACCCATCAGCAGCCAAGCACCTCAGCATGTTAACGGTTCCGCGTTGAAAGCACGCAAGGCCATTCTTCGTGATGTACGCGACAGTCTTGATCTCGTCTTGAACGTCATTGCCCTTACCGTCGGCGCGGCGCGACGGATATTCAACGATTCGCCTTCCTCCCCCTCCCTCATGACTCGTGTTCTGACGTTCATCGAAATACCACAATCTTCTGACTTCGCATTACCAGCGGAGTTGCAGATGTCGACACAGAAACTCCTCAGCAACCTGCCTTCCGCTTCACATTTCACCCTCCTGCCATTGAGCATACGCAGTTACAAGCCTTACGTTGACCTCGACTCTCCCGCCACGGTCGTTGTACCCGCTTATCTCACTGAACGCCTCTCGCAATGGTTCCAGCAGGCAACGACTGACCTCAAGCGTGCGGCGGGTGGATGGTTTGCCGACGTTGATACGCTTACAGATCTCTGGGAGCTGCGAAGGTGGACGCACCTATGGGCGAAGACAGACACGCAGCTCGTTCAGTCCGAGATCGAGACAATTCTAGACACGGTCGATGCTGTTGTGCGTATACAGGCAGCAGAACTTTGGAAAGCGCGTTTAGGGGATATGGAAAGTGAGTTCAAGATGGAGCTGGCAGCGGCTGTTGGTGCTCTTGTCGACCGAGCAGAGGAAAGCTTGCTTGGCAAGTCTACCAGTGATCACCTTCAATAGATTGAACTGATACACTTCGCAGAGGTTTCACACGTCAACTTCCTATTCCAAGCGCCACCACATGTTCCGACATTCAAACTCGGTGGTGTGAGCATGGCTGCATCCTTCCAAAAATATGGCGATGCATTACGGAGCCAGATCGCAGGTCGCACGCCTTTGCTGGACAAGGTCCTCTCCACGGTCGAGTCCCGCTCGGCTGCGCTGCGTCAAGATTTGGGATCCATGATTTCCGATGGGGAAGGCGGGTGCGGCTTACTGGATATGTATCGGCCAGACGCCGATGAGTTCCTTGCTGCGGTGTTAGAAGCAATGTCTTCGTCATCGGAGAAGTTTGGAGACGACGCCGGTAAGGACTAAGACCCTACGCCCTCCAGTCTGCTATATTGATACCCTCTTGAGAATCGACGATGCGGGCACTGGCCTTCCTTAGCAGGCTCGCGCATGAACTTTCCTCATCGTCGTTCCTGGCCGACGTCCGGCATGGAACTGGTGCTGGAATGGGCTTCGAAAATAAGGCACAAGAATTGCACGGTCGGACTCTGGAACGATGGCGACAGCTTACTTGCGCTGGCGTGACTGGAAAATACATAGAAACGTGGTCGACAGCCTCAGACATCAGTCGGCCATCTAAAGGTGTGTCTTACTCACGTCGACAGGTCTTGTCACGCTCTGATGTCACGTCGCAGAAATTTCGAGCGTTACTTCGTCTCCATCTTCGGCACTCATGCAGGCATTGTTTTCACTCGCGACCGCATGTCAGAGCGTTGATACGCCCATGCATCTCGCCCACGCAGGTGGCGCAGTATTGACGTCTTTCAGACTCTTCGTCCGATCACTGCTTGACAGCTTGCAACAACGCGACATTGCATCAGCACACCGGCATCCTCTACTCTGGGACTTGCGGCTGCTTCGCAGAATCACCTTACTATGGGATAGCGGATGGGAGCTAGCTGCATTGGACGAGCGAATAGCGGAGCTTGAGAGCAAGGCTGGTGTCCCATAGGACCAAAAGGCAGAGGATTTTAACTAATATGGTCGTCTAGGTTGACAGTGCCTCTTCATTACTCGATCCCGACACTGTCGTGTCCGACCACCTCGCCCGCACCCACGTTCTCCTCGCAGCCCTGCTCCCGTCGACATACACCCCCGCAAGCGCAGGCAAGCCAGGCAAGAAGGATAGTCTCCCTAATGGCTTCCTGCTTCCAGACTCGAACCCGCAGCCGACGATGGAGCTCGTCAAACCTGGACCGCGCTTTGGGCTACTGCTTGTAGAGAGTACGGCGGTAGGGTAGACTGCGTCTTTATCCTCGCATATCCTATCCATACACCGCTACAGCTTCTCTAGTGCAGCAACTCGAAAGACCGGGGTGGGCTGCGAATGCTGGTTGGGTCGGGATATCTCACTCGTCGAATCATCGTGGAGCGTAGCGCTAGCAGGTACTCGCTCGTCTCCTGCCGTCGCGGTCGGGCTGGGGCCTATGAGGGAATTCAAGAATTCTTGTGGGATTTGAGCGTAGACATGGGGCAAAAACTGCTTGATGCGCTCCGCCGTCGGCACTGCCAGTCCCTCGGCATGTGCATACGTGAGCACCATGCGTGCTGCCACCACATCCGGCTCAGGCTCGTTCTCACGGCCCATCTGCATGCACAACAGCCGCGCCGCGCCGTCAATGTCGCCTGCACGGCAGAGGCACTCAAGAAGTGCTTGCCAGCAAGCGCGATCGAGCGGACAATTGAACAGCCGTCGCCGTGCAGCCTGCACGATCTTTACTGCGGTGCATGCTCTGGCACCGACGGCGCACGCCTCTAGAGCGATGCGGACACTCGCTGTATCGGGCTTGATGATATTTTCCCAGATGCGCAGAGCGTCGTCGACAGAGCCCAGCGTGCTGAACGCGGCCATAAGCTGGTTCTGGCACTCTGTAGAAACGCAGACTCCCGCGTTAAGTGCCATGGTATGTTGGATGGTGTGCGCGGCATGCACGTGCGTGCTGAGATGTTGGAGCAATGTCGTGTTCTCCGGTGCAGTGCCCAGCTTCGCGCGCAAGCGCTCGCCAGCAGAGGTGATGACAGAGAGGAGTTCGTTGTAGGTGCTGGCGGTAAGCGCGACGCCGTCGGAGAGCATGCGCTTCATAACGAACAGGTACTCGCGCCAGGGTGGTAGGCCGGAGTCGTCGTCTTCTCGCGAGAGGAGGGCGCGGAGGATTACGGTACAGTCGGCAACCGTGAGCTTGGGCTCTTGGAATGTGCGTGAGAGGAGGTAAGACTTGCGCGCCTCGATAAGGGTCGGTGCGTTCTGGACAAGAAGAGACGTGTAGTGCGCAAGCGTGTCAGATGAGATCGTCATTCGTAGTGCACAAAGGTGCTCGACGAGGCGGCGCGCCCAGGAATAGTAGAGCTCCCAGTTCTGGGCCCTGGCCATCGTGTGGAAAAGGACATTGTAAACCCTTTGCGCCGCAATAGCCTCTTGTCCGGGAGGGAGAACAGGGTCCCATGTATTACCGCCCCTGCCCTCACCAAGGTCGCTAGAGTACCAGTTGTACACGTCTAGGCAGATGTCGTACGCGCGTCGGATGTCCTCTTCGAGAGGTTCTTCAAGCTCGCCGGCACACAAATTGCTCACAAGAGACTCCGCAACGGTGAACGATGGATCGATGCCCGTGGTGCGCGCATGGTCGAACGTGGTCAGCAAAACAGCGCGGTTCCCGTCGCGCCGAGCAGCGGTGCGCCGAATCAGATTCGCCCAGACAAACGGCTCGGCTCGAACATTGAGCGTGTTCTGCCAGAACACGATATCACTAGGAGTGTAGTTGTCCTGGAGAATGATAGCGAGCGAGTCGGGGGATGGCCTGAATCCTTCTCGGTGACACTCTTGAAATATCTGTACGCCATGTGTGCGGCCGCTGTTATGAAAGGCATCCGAGATGCGAACGGCATGTCTGACGTGCGGGTCGTCTTTCTCACGGAAGGTAACCCCGGCAGGATACGCGGCGAGAAGTCTGGCTGCTTCATGAGGGGTACGAATTTTTGCGGCCTCAGCGACAACAAGCGCCCGTATGTCGCGATCGTGACTTGACTGACGGGTACGAATGATCTTGAGAGCATCTACGGCGCGGGGAACAGCACCGAATGGGAGCTGGAAGATCGTTCGGAGTATGGAGAGGAATGTCTCGGTGGTCGGCAGGCAGCCAGTTCCAGGCATGGCATTGAGCGCCGGCGCGAGCTTGCTCTGATGTCTACGGTCGATTACGATATGCCGAAGATATATGTCCCAGTGCTTAAGACGAATAGACGACGCATGCCGAGTTAACCAACGGTACATGCCAAGAACATCGTTGAGCTCGGCTAAAGCATGGAGGATGATAGAGAGGGCTTCATTGCGGTCGACGAGCGGATGTTTGACAGAAAAATGAAAGTAGACACTCTTAAGATAATGGGGATCTATAGCCGAAAGTGCGAGCAGACGGATAGCGTCCCTGATATCTGGTTGTAGCGTATTGCGGGCTTGGGAAATGAACTCAAGCCGTTCTCGCCGAGGAAGGCTGTCTAAGCCATTGCGGAAGTCGCGAAATGCATTGTAAAGTTCTGGAGCGGGGGCACGTTCAGCAGCGCTTGCTTTCCAGACCTGCGTCTGGAAGCCGGAGGTCTCTCTCTGGAGGAGGGATGATGGTCGATTGTGCTCGTATCTTGGATGGGACCAGATTGGCGACCGGGCAAGATACCTGCCGACAGCCCTACAAAGGTGCATCCGGGAGCATACCAGGACCTAAATCATGACTAAGTCTCGTCTTTTTTAATACGCGTCTCTCACGTACAGCTGGGGAGAAATGTAGTTCACTTTGGAGGAACTAAAAGCAGATGAGGAACTTGAAAGCGCGCGTCGCGTTCTCGTGCTCGCGATACACCACGTGTCGACACCGTGACGCCCATATAGAGCGCGAACCTCCACGTCGACATTCATCAGCTTCGTTACTTACACTCAGCCAGATCTTCCCGTTCCTTGCCACTTCCAATATGTCCGAAAAGATGAAAGAGCTCGCCGAATGGCCTCAGGAGAGGTTCCAAGAGAGCAAGCAGGTCAGCCATCTTTCTCGAGTGCTGGTCCCCTCTCCTGCTGACAGAACCGTAGTTCCTCGTGCGGTGCACGAAGCCCTCACAAAAGGGTGCTTCTTCACTATATCAGCTCGAACGCGGTTTTGAACGCTTCTTCAGAATTTCTCCAGATCTGCAAAGCTGTCTCTATAGGCTTCGCGGTTATGGGCTTCATCGGCTACTTTGTTAAGCTGATTCACATCCCCATGTGTGTCCCCTACCTGTCGAGGTTCCTGCGTATACTGACATCTCCTGTAGCAACAACATTCTTGTGTATGCTCCAATATAGTCTCCGCTCAAGCCTCCTACTCATTCATCCGTTTCTTATAGGGGCGGTGCATGAGCCTTCATCCCTCGCATTGTAGTCAGCGAGCTCGCGTGGCGAGGGGTACATGCTGGAATGTCAGCAGAGTCACACCGCGTCGCGTGCAATGTAAACGGGCTGCATTGGAGGGTGCAGTAGGCTCCAAAACTCTCCGACTTATACACCTCAACTCGGTTCACACTTGCCTACCTTGCATGTCGTTGCTCGCAAGCATCCCTGACTTTGGAAATGTGTTGCCAAATACAAACATTCCGTGGTTCAGTGACGTTTAGATCGTGAGTGCTAACAGTATTATACAAAGATGTGTGGTTGAGCATGGGAGCGGATGAGCGACATCGTCTACACCAATAAACTCCGATCATAATGTAAGATCCATCGAGAAAACACATCAGACTACTAGCTATGGTTCAAAATTGTGCGCTGTCTCCGCGACCGAAGGACAATCGCACTGTAGATCAGGATTAGCGAACGCTAGAAGGGAGGCGCCGAAACTCACAACGAGGTTGAGATCCCCGTACGCTGAGTAAGAACAGCAAATCAGCGACAGAGAACTATCTGCTTATGACGTAACTTACCGTCGTCCACTCGGGAGACCGTAGGCCAGAACTTTTTCTCCCGCAACCAGGAAAGAGGGTAGACGGCGTCCTCACGGGAGTAAGGGCTTCCAGAGCGTCAGCTTCATCCTCAACGTAAACTAACAACGCACCGGTCCCATTCTCCGACGATGTCCGAGACAGTATGTGGGGCGTTCTTCAGCATGTTATTGTTCTTCGGCTGCTTACCGGTGATTACATCCTCTGCCTCCTGGCGAATCTTGATCATAGCCTCACAAAATCTATCAATTTCGTCCAGACTCTCAGACTCCGTTGGCTCGATAAGCATACATGTTGGGATAGGCCACGAGACGGTCGGCGGATGGAAACCAAAATCCTGTGGACTGGAGTCTGCATTACAGACAAAGAGCAGACAACTGCTTTACAAACCTGAAGACGCTTGGCGAAGTCTACGACCTTCAGTCCCGCTGCCTTGTCAAATTCTACAAAATCAATAAGGAGCTCGTGCGCGACACGGCCATTCTTATTCTTAAATCGGACGCTGTAGTAGCCGGACAGACGCTTGGCCATGTAGTTTGCGTTTAGAAGTGCCATCTTGGACGAATCGGTAAGGCCCTGGCCACCAAGCATCTTGACGTACGCCCAGGAGATGAGAAGTATTGAAGCGCTACCGAAAGGCGCGGCAGCGACAGCATCAATGGCCTTCTCGCCACCGACTTTGAGAAGCGGGTGACTGGGTAGGAAGGGTGCAAGATGTTCCGCGACGCAAATCGGTCCGACACCAGGCCCTCCTCCACCGTGAGGGCTGAAAAAGGGTGTTAATGCAGCCATTGTATAAAGATGCATGAACAAACATGGCAAAGGTCTTGTGCAGGTTGAGATGACAGACGTCGCCACCGCACACGGCTGGGCTGGTTAAGCCGACTTGGGCATTCAGGTTCGCGCCATCCAGATAGACTTGACCGCCATTCTTGTGGATAATATGACAAGCGTCGCGCACGCCCTCCTCAAAAACCCCGAAAGTCGACGGGTAGGTGATCTAAACCACTAAACGTAAAGTGTATGCCGCGCGGAAACAGAGGAGACCAACCATGAAGGCAGCGAGACTGTTTCTATGCTTCTCAGCCTTCGCTGCAAGATCCTCCAGATCAACGCTACCATCCTGCATGTTCTTTACAGGTACGACCTTCATACCAGCCATCATCGCTGACTATGATGTACGTCAAAAGAGGATCTTAACAGGACAATAGACTACTCACTGCTGGATTTGTTCCGTGTGCGCTAACGGGGATCAGGCAGACATCGCGATAACCTTGTCCGCGCGACTCATGATATGCTCGGATAACGCTCAAGCCTGCATACTCGCCCGCCGCGCCTGAGTTGGGCTGGAGCGAGCAGGCGTAATACCCGGTAATCTTGCACAGGTCACCTTCCAGATCTTTGATGACCTGAAGATAACCTTTGACCTGATCGATTGGCGCAAAGGGATGAACGTTGCTGAATTCTGGCCAAGTGAGAGGTATCATGCTGCTCGTGCTGTTCAGCTTCATCGTGCAGCTGCCAAGCGGCGTCATGGAGTGAGCGAGCGAAAGATCCTTGGATTCTAAGTGATGAATATAGCGCAACATCTCAGTTTCTGAGTGGTGCTTGTTGAAAACCGGGTGAGGGAGGAAAGCCGATGCGCGGGAAAGGGAAAGAGGGATGGACGAAGCTGATGGTGAAGGCAGAAGATCCTCGCGGGTAAGGATTGATGAGCCCGCCGCGCTGGAGAAGACGTTGGCAATACGCAGAAAATCGATAGGTCCGACACTCTCGTCGATCGTGACACCAACGTGCTCGTTGTCAATATGACGGAAATTGACACCGGCCTTGGCGGCCGCCTCGTGGACAGCTTCTGCTGCCTTGACCGCGCCAGTGACATCGAGCGTAAGTGTGTCGAAAAATGTGCCGTTGACTGTTTTGAAGCCGTAGCCTCCGACAATAACCTTAAGAAGTTGGGTTAGGCCATGAACCTTGTTCGCAATGCGTTTGATGCCCTCCGGGCCATGATACACAGCATACATGGCTGCCATGTTCGCGAGCAGCGCCTGGCTCGTGCAGATATTGCTCGTAGCTTTTTCTCGCCGAATATGCTGCTCACGGGCTTCGTGGGTTAGATCTCAACTACCGGGTAAGTGCAAATCAAGCATGTCCTTACTTTGTAGGGCTAGACGATACGCTGGACGACCAGAAGCATCTCGGCTCCGACCAATCAAGCGGCCCGGCATCTTGCGCTTCAGCTTCTCAGTGCACGCAAAGAACGCAGCGTGAGGTCCTCCGTAACCCGATGGAACTCCGAACCGGGCGGAATTGCCGAGAACGATGTCCGCACCCCATTCTCCCGGAGGCTTAAGCATCGCCAAAGCAAGCAGATCCGTTGCAACAACCACGAGGGCATCCGACCTGTGCGCCGAACTTGCGAGGTCGGTGAAGTCCTTAATTCTGCCATCAACGTCCGGATATTGCACGAGCACGCCGCACGTCTCCGCTTCGTTGTCAAAAGCCGACGTGGCATCCCCAACGCGAAGCTCGATACCAAAACCTTTTGCGCGGGTCCTAAGAACCGCGACAGTTTGCGGAGAAACGCCGTCATCGATGAAGAAGACCTTCTTCCGGCCGCTGGTGATGTGGGCCATAACCATTCCCTCTGCCGCGGCGGTCGCCTCATCGAGTAGTGACGCGTTTGCGATGTCCATCGCTGTCATGGACATAACCATGGTCTGGAAGTTAACCAGAGATTCAAGGCGGCCTTGAAATGAAACAGTAAGTCGAAGTCATGCCTCATGGCCACTATAACGCACCTTGCGCAATCTCCGCCTGATACGGAGTGTATTGAGTATACCAAGCCGGATTTTCCATTACCTGTGCGCGAACATTTTCAGTATGGAATACATCTTGTTAAACAATCGACTTCTGCACGTTACGTAAAATAACTGGGGGCACGACAGCGTTATGATACCCCATGCCGATGTAGCTCTTGAACTGCTTATTGTCCCGCCCAAGCGCCTTCGCTCGACGGTTGAACTCGAGTTCGCTTAGGGGTCGGATGACATCGTCGGTCATCTCACTCGCAGCAATCTTGACCTGCTGGGGCACGGTGTCATGTATGAACGCGTCTATGGACCCATAGCCGAGCTCTGAGAGCATATACGCAGCTTCGCGGCTATTCGGGCCAATATGACGGTCGGGGAACGTGTCCAGTGCCGAGAAAATGGTAGCAGGCGCCCTAACGGTAGCTAGACCGCGACGACGAGAGAGCGAGTGGACCGCACAGGCGAACGTTCCAGACTGGGCAGCGACAAGCCGGTTGCGAAGGGCTGGGCTGAGTGAAGCCATGATTATGAACGATGTCGGGAAGAAAGCGACAACACACAGTCGTGGTCGGGAAGTGAAACGTACGGCTTTGGCGGATGCCAGAGAAAGGCCGTCATTTCACTGAGCCATCACTGAGTCGTTTTACCATGCCGAGGACGACGGCAGACCGCTTATCGTAGAGCGTACGTGACCGCGTCGCACACCGTCTCGTCCCAGAACGTGCTATTCCACGGCTAAAAACTTTTTTTTTCACTTGCGGATCCTTTCCTTTTCCAACGGCTCGGTTGTTGACTCCGAGCCGATTTCTTAATCACACTGTATTGACTCAATTCGCTCGACAAGTATTAGGATGCATATACAAGTAAGACAAAATATTAAGCTCTAGACGCCTTTTGACATGCATTTCGTGCCGGGGCGTGTCATGACACCATGGCTTCAGCGCCATTGTATCTGCGTACGCTTGTCGCAGTAACAATTTGCTCGGTTCAGACCATCGCCTGCACAGTGCATGAGTGCTACGTGCCGATGATTACGCGCAACGGCCTGCGGCCTCACATTGGCCCCAGAACCACAAGTTTCTGCATGTGAAGCGGTAAGCAGTGCCATTGATTTAATATACACAGCCACAATACGTCATCATCATGATCATCGCTTGAGTGGTGCTGAGACTGCCTATAGAACGAATCCTGTCTGCTATGTTGTCTCGCTAGGCCCCCATGCACATGCTGAACAAGCTAGGATTCATCCTCATGAACACGCCGTAAATACCAATTGTACATAGTCACAAATCTGGCTCATCAACTTAGGCAAAAATCGCGAGACGAGGATCGATTTCCCTCGGGTCGTTCAGCTATTATTCTGCAGTCAGCCTGTCACCTGCGCCTTCCTGGGAAATAGCTTACCCTCAAGTTCACATTCAGCGAGCCGAGGGCCTTCATATCCTCCTCCGACAGATCGAAGTTCGTACTGTTCAGATTCTCGCTCAGGATCTCCGGTCTGGTCGACTTGGGAATGACGACGATATCGCGCTGCGTTGCCCAACGAAGAAGGACTTGAGCGGGGGCTATACGTGAGTGTATGGTTATGTCGATATCACGAGCCCTGTAACATATGACTTACTCTTGTTGTTTGCCTTCGCTACACTCAGAACGGTATCGTGCTCGAAGAAACTCCTGACGCCTTTGACACCTAGCTCGTAATAACCCTGCGGACCGAAGGACGAGTATGCGGTGACCACGATACCCAGCTCTTTCGCGAGCGCAATGTAATTGTCCTGCGAGAGATACGGATGCAGCTCGATTTGTAAAACCTGCGGCGCGATTCTGGTGTATTGAAGGAGATCATTGAGCAGGGCTCCAGCACAGTTGCTAAGAACGGTGGGCAAGTATCAGCGCGGGTATTCCAGCCACCGGAGGACAACGAGCCTGATGCCTATGTTCTCCGTGAGTCCTTCGTCAACGAGCTCCTCCATAGCTTTCCAGGTCTCCCGCAAAGACGTTTTCTCTGCTGGACCATTGAGATACAATGCACGTATGGTGCCACGGGATCACATACGGAGAGTAACAGTTTTGCCATCGTCGCCCCACCATGCAGGAGGGTAACGGTGGGCGGGGTCGACATACTCGAGAGCGATAGGAAAGTGTACGTGAAGGAGATCGAAGTATTCGAGACCCCAGTCAGCCAGCTGTTTCTTACAAGCCGACTTGACCTACAAGGGACAAAGGACGCATTATAATCTGAGCGTTGGATATAAGGAGGTGACCCTCTTACGTGCTCATACGCATGGTTCGTGTTCCATATCTGTACAGGGTTACATTAGGATGATAAGGATAGAAAGAACCTCAGTCGCAACCTTCGTGGTAATGACTAAATGGAGGAACTTAGATAGGCAAATGACAACTAAGAGAAACATGGAACGTGCATATGTCCTCCCGCTTGATAAGACCCTCGTCGATGGCACGGCGAACTCCCTGACCTGCCTCCTTCTCATTTCCATAATCAGCAGCGCCGTCGAGAAGGCGGTAGCCAAGTTTAATGGCGTTGTACACGGTCTAGCTAGAGAGTTGGAGCACAGTGGGAGACAGGCTAGAACAGTACATACATCGGCACACGTTGCGTTATCTATCTAAGGAACAATGTCAGAAGACTACGGAATTATTAAAAAATGCATCTAACCTTCCAGATGCCCAGACTGAAAGTCGCGAGGGTTAAAGTGAATAGTGGGCCTGCGACGACACACTGCTTACCCGACCAAAGGCATCTGCAGGCTTTCAAGGCGCAAGCTTGCTTAAAAGAAAGAGCACAGACCTTCTGACCAGTTCTTGGGAGCGCAACAGTAGCCATGGCGTTCAAGACAAGATCAACGTCCAACGAAGACACAACAAGCTATTGGAATCACGGTGCCCATCGGCCGTGGCTTATATCTGAACGCGACTAAGTCCAAGGTTAGCAAACTGCACTTGGGCGGGCCGTCGAGAAGCACAGCAGCTGAGCAGGGGATTCATCGGATTCCCGTCGGGAGGAAAGGACCCAGGAGTGTCATCAGAGCACTCATGTGCACGGTCATCGTCAACTTGGACGTGGATAACTCCTCGGCCTACGGCCCGGCTTCCCGGCCGGCGCGAGTACAAGCCTGTACGAGCGTTTTCAAGCTCCAGTCGCGTTGGATCTCGAACCAGGTTCACACGTCCAGCACTCGAACCAGGTTCACACGTCCAGCACACGGTCACAGCCTCCTTTCCTAACTCGTGCGCCCTTTATCTGTTTGTCATGTTTTCCGGACTTCTTCTGCTTGTAATGAAGCTGACCGCTCGTACAATAGATGAGGTTATGAGAGACTTCTGGTCGTCGTGATATGCGCTTTCACGTAGCCGGTGTCGGATCCGTCGGCAGTCTTCTCGCACACCATCTTCGCAAAACGCTTGATCCAAGACACACCATTACCCTCCTTCACAAGACAGAAGAGCGGAGATGCAATGTTTCCAAGCGAGACCCCACGATATCTATCGTCTCCGGAGGCGTCACACAAACCTCATCTGGGTTCTCGCACGAGCTGTCGGGTACTAGCCAACTGCTCTTTTCGCGCAAACGAATACCACCTAAGGAGCATGCACCCGAAGAGGATGAAGATCTTGATGCACCCCTCTACGCGGATACTATCGACTCTCTTTTCGTCGCCACGAAGGCCCATTCTGTCGTCCCTCTTATACGTCAGCTCCTCCACAGGATTCGGCCAAGCTCAACCATTGTTTTGGTACACAACGGCATGGGTGTCTACGAGCGCCTCGTGCAAGAGATCTTTCGGAACCACGAAAATCGACCGCACATCATCTTCACCTGCAACACGCATGGCGCGTACACCATTGGTCAGAAAGTTGTGCACGCTTCGCATCGCGGGGCCGGAACCCTCCGGTTTGGCATAGTGCCAGATCCTCGCGGGCGTGACTACGAAGTTCGACGAGTCTCCCCCACCGGCGAACGAACGCTTTCCCTTGACTCTATTTCTCCTCCAGACGATCCCGATCCCGAGCATTATGCTTCCCTTCGCAACACCGTTGCCGTACTCTCAAGTCTTTCAGGGTTACTTGCGACTTGGGAGCCCATTTCCGATATTGTCATAGCCATGAAGCGTAAAGTCGTTGTCAATTCAATCATCAACCCTCTCACGGCGATCATGAATTGTCGGAACGGAGACATACTCGACAGCCCAAATACCCATCGAATCGCACGTATGGTCTGCGAAGAGGCTGCCCTCGCGTTCGCCATGGAGCACAACACGCGTTTACTCGACGCGGGACGGAAATTTGCTCTCCCACGCCGTCTTCAGCCCAAGGACCACTTCAAAGCCGCAGTTCTGTCGCGCTTACCGTTGCCACTTCGTGCGGACGGCCTAGTATCCGAAGTCTTTCGCATAGCGAAGTCGACGGCATGGAACTCGTCATCGATGGTCCAAGACATACGCGCTAACCGATCAACGGAGATCGAGTTCCTCAATGGTTACCTTGTTGGTCTCGGACGCAAGTACAACATCAAAATGCATATTAATGCCTTCCTTGCCGATATGATGAGGCTGCGCCAGGATGTTCCCCTCGACGTCCTACAAGATCTCCCGCCCCGCACGGTGGACGTCAGGGACGAGAATGCATCACATCCTGAGAAGCTGGTTGCGCGTGCGTGGGCGTTAGTCAGCAATCGCAAGTTCAAGAGGAAGAAGTTCAAATGGAGGTGGCAAATGCGAGCTATCAGGCAAAGGCGGAAAGCTGAACGCGCGACCTTGGTTGCTGAGGGGTGGGAAACCCGCGGCGCAGGACGTCCTCCATTGCCACATGCATCGGCGGGAGGCAGAGGAGGCTGGCCTTAGATAGATTTCAGTGCGTGCTCCGCGGGGTGACCTGAATCAGCCTATGTAGCTCACTAACTAGTTGGCGTCACAGCTTTACCACAACCGCGCAGATTTACCGCAATACTTCTTGCACGTCCTTTGTTGCGGTCACACATTGTATTCACCGGATTCATTGGTCACATAACGCCGACCGTTACCGTACCCCCAGTGTCATATCAAGCCTTTCGCCGCAATTCTACATCATGGTGGACAGTGCACGCCTCGGCGTCAGATTCACTCTCCTGGAAATATTTTTGAGTCCCCAACACTCCGTGCCACAGACATCCGTGCGAACTGCGCGGTTCTATGCTACAGTCCAGGCTCTTCGACCGCGCACACGCCTAACTTTCAGCCTCGTCGTTTCCTCCAGCGGGTCATGCGGTGAAGGACGCGCGTCTGCATACCGCCACTCAAGACCCTGTGCATGCGCTCTGCCTATGTTTGGACCGATTCTGCCACGATTTAACCATCCACGTGCCAGTAAACGCAAGCCTGAGAGAAAGGCCCCGTTTGAGTTACTGAAACGGCCTTCCCTAACAGATCTTTTATGCGATAGATAAGCTCGAGCGGTGGACACACGGCGTGACTTCGTATTCTCGCCATTTTCTACTACCAACGCTAGCTCTTACCTATTTCCTCGCAGGACTGCACCAATTCCCGGGTCGGAAGCTAATGAGCGATCGACGACTCGTCTACTTGGACGGGCACTGTGGTTTCGTGGTGCTCGGCCAGTGGCGATAGACGGGCGGTGTTGACGTACGCCGATGCTAGTCGTCATGGAATGGCACCACCATCCTCGGGGAATGTGAAAAGGCAGCCGAATAGTGCCGAGCATCGTTGGTAGAAGTGTGTCACGTTCCGGAAGGGGGAACTTACCTACCAACCGCGGCCGTAAGGACATTTGCGCCCGCACTATCTGCATTGGCGGGCGTTAGCGCATCAGAATCCCGAGGACTCAACGAATGAGATGCTTGGGAGGGATCTCTGGCACCAGCCTGTGCTCGCTCCGCCCTTCTACCGCTCCGGCATTCGTTTTGACCTCGGGAAAGGGCCTGCTTGTATTCAAGGTCCACGGCTAGAGGCCCGAGCACCGGGTGCAGAGTGGTCTTGTACCGGCGCAGAACAACCGTCGGACGTCTCACGTCAGCCAGCATTGCAGAAATCTCACAGAGCGGTGTTATCATGCCGCGAAGATCAGCTTTCAGCGCCAGTCGACACGACGCCGGCCGTCGATGATATACTGCCGTATATTATCAAGCGGCCCCTGGGAGTAACGGAGCGCTGCTAAAATCGGCATTGCAAGACAGGTATTCACAAGTGATAGCAGCTGGCAGTAGCAACAGGGCTAGCTGTTCGTTCGATGACAGCCACAACCCAGACCCGCGACTATTAGACGATGACATCTCGTTACATACTGTAAGCTTTGCGACCTGAATTCCGCGAATGAGGAGCAGTCAGGACACTGGATCCAAGATCATGTCGTGGCCGAGCACGCACGGGGTTGCTGTCATATAGACGTGGAGAGGTTGAACCGTATCCCAGCGAAAACAATCGCAGCCTCAGCCGACGCATCAAAGCAGCGCAGGTCCGCCCGGCGTATTTCCTGGCTACAAGCCGTTCCGGTGTTTTCCCAATCAAGATAAGTTCTTCCAGCAGGAAAAAGAACATACCTTCCACGGGACATTATGATATGCACCGCCATGCCAATCGATAACTCGTCTGCCAGCTATGATTGACATAGTTGAACCCGGCGAGCCCAAAAGTCCAACGCCAGAGCTTTGAATTACCGCGTCAATGAACACTGGATACCTTGAGTCTGCCAATCAGCCAAAAGTTCGAATGACATGCGAACAGAGACCCGCCAGGCCCCGTATCTCTCAACAGTCTGTTCGGCCTCGTGGTCTGGAGTGTACCAGCCCATGATACGAACGACTTCCCACCAAATGGAATCTTTTTCATCGGAAACCATGACGATGTGCTTGGGAGAGATACCCAAGCGCTGCTCGAGCTCTTTACGTATTCCTACAATGCCACGCGCATAGTCCTATAAATCAATGACAATTGAATGGCAATGATTTCCTCGAAAGCAGGAGGATTACCTCCATTGTGGGAAAACAATCCCCGAGGGTCAAGTTCGCAAATCCACAGTACGCCCCGAAATCGCCACGCCTGCATGATTAGATCAGATCGGTGACAGAAGCAGCCCAACAAAGAAGCCTACCGAGCATGAATAGTTATATACTATGTAAGACGTGATTAATTTCATTTGGAGGAAGAGATGGAGAACAAGCCCACAGGAGGGATAGGATCGGTTTCTGCAACCCCAAACATGCGCCTGAGATATCCATCTGCAATCTCCTGCATTCGAGGGGCCCATCGGAAGTACCTGAGGACGTCGCGCCAAGCTGGGCTATGTTCGCGTATGAATTCGTCGGACTATGAATAAGGTCAGGATCCAGCCGCCTGTAGAGGGGGACGGGCAAAAAGCGCACAGTACTTGCGCAGGCATAGTAAAGATAGTCAAAGCACACCAAATGTTCGTCCGGATGTACCGTGGCGCCAGTTCGTGATGGCTGCGGCGTCCCCAAGTTTTCCTGGCGACCCTTCGGATAAGTGAGTACAGCCAAGTCCCAGAACCGTGCGAAGCGATCATGCTTTTGTTTTGTCACCTTCAACGTGTGCTGCATAGTCAAGCAGTGGGGGACGCACTTCGTAGTCCGGAATCTTTTTGACCCAGGGCGGGGCGGTTGTCCAAGAGATAGCTTCACAAACATGAACATGGCCGATTATCGGGATAGTGTGTGTGCACGCACAGAGACCTTGCTCCCACTCCGTGTACACTGGTCGTGGCCTACCCTCTCGCAGCTCAACCGCTTCCCAGACACTCCAACACCCAATCTCCTCAATTTCTTCGCTCGCCGTTGACATGTTCTTAACATCGGAAAATTCGAGAACAGGCATCCCGATTTTCTCGCTGAGATACTCGATGTCGAACACGTCACTGAAGGGGATTTGAGGAGCTCCAGGGCCTACATGCGATGGCAAGAACGTATGCAGGATTGCGGTTCTGCCAGTGATAAGGCCTAGGTAGATCAAGTTGGCCTACAAAGAATCTGAGATACCCTGAGAAAGCAGATTGAACATTCTGCACGTACATAGGTCATAACGTCGTTCGCTAGGATGATAAGGGCCGGGGAGATGTCAGAGACGTGAAGCACTTACTCCAGCCAGCAGATATCCAAGAAGTGATGTACTTGGTGTCATTTCGGAGATTATCTATAAGAGAGAACATGGGGTTTCGAACCCCCGAGCATAGGCATAGGACCGTTACATACCTCTGAAGCGCACCGTTGGAGGACCGACCAACGCCCGTAGACGAGGCGATCGAGGGTCATTGAAGGTGGATCCGAAAGACGTCCGTCCAGGCACCTGAAGCTGAGCGTCGGGAAGGGTGTAAAGGACGAAGCTCGTAAGAGATAGTAGGGAGAAAACAGCTAAGAGTAGCAGCGATTGCCGGTATCTTCTCCACAAAGGCCCCTTTGGGTGCTGAGAGGAAGAATCACGAGATCCAGGGAAGAATGGCGTGGTCGGCGATGCATCAATAGAGTCGATAGACTCAGCGTAGCGGTGTCCACTCATCGCAGACAAAGGCCGGAAAGACGGGGAAAGAGTCCGTGGTGCATCCGGCGACGAGTAGGCATATAATCCGACATGCTGACTGGCGCCGTAATCCGGAAGCATCAGGCTGGCGAGGCCATCTATTTGGACTGTCTCACGACAGCAACGAAGTCATGACGCCTTCGGTTCGAAATCACCCGAAAAGGGCCAGTGACAGCGTATGCTGCCACTATGCTGACCGGTCCATACATACTTCCTTTGATTAAGCATAATTCCAGAGCCGTCAAGGCAGGGGCAGCCTCGGTCCACGCAGCGTACGCTGCTAGATAGTAAATTGCAAGATGTGACTAGGGTGACAACGCAGCGACGAAACGACTAATTGTGCGCTCACGCAACTCTAGGCACGTGCACAAGCAGCTCATCACTGGCATCCATGGCCCGGGTGACCCTGTACACTGGCATCCTCCCCCCTCAGGCCTCAACGATGGTCCGCTAGCGCCTGTTCGGCCGCCAGGATCCGCCCGAGTTATGACGTGGTCCTCGCTACTGAGTACTGAGTTCTGATTCTCTCACTCGCCAAAAACTGGTCTCCGAGACTTCCGAGCGAGGATCGAGGATCGTCGATTCTCGCATCTGGCAGTGAACCTGGTAAGATGACAACCTATTCCGGGCTGTGGCAGCCGAACAGGTCCTTAATACCTCGCTAGAATCCATATCCCACATGCTAGAGAAATCATTCAGCCCAACGCAGATTTCATTGCCAACTTAATTAGTGTACCTCGTCTAGGTCCTGCCGCGGTAATACTTCTCCCCTATCCTGCGTACACACTACTTCTTTCTCTTGTCTAGTTACGGCGAGGGGGTGCATAGCTCGACCCAGCAGTGGCCCCGCGGTAGCACTTTTCCCTTCCAGGGTCCCTTTGAGCAGGTCGATTGAACACGAAGAGAACGAAAGAGACGTCACATTCCTCCGCTGTCACGGCATGGATGTTTTTCCACCTTATTCTACCGACTACATCTCGTTCAATTCAGGTCCACCATCCGTGGTCGCCGTACATACAACATCGCCCCAGCCCCTGTAAGCATCGGGTAGAATCTCGAAAGTTGATGGGACTTGTCTGCTTCATGGAGGATGATATTAGCTAGGGGGACCGGGGCTGTTGTGTTGGACGGAATCCGTGGTGCAACCGGATTTCAATTTCATTGTGGTTTATCAGTTCGTTCATATGACAAGTACTGCTGATACGTCGTCTGCCAGTGCCCACCGCAGTAGGGGTTCGCGCTGCGTTTAATCTTGCGCTCTGTTGCACTGCACTCGGTGCCTCTGTAGACGGATTCTTGGGCAATTGCCAGTCCACGTAATCGCGTAGCTTTTGGTCGGTCCGACTTCCCCGCTAAGGTTTCTCTCCCTGCTCGGATTTGTGCCGTTTAAGTAGGAATAAATATCTCATTTTTGTCCTTTGTACCGAATGCCCCCCCGGGTTGCACGACCACATCATGTGAACTGAGTTTATCCCTCGCCGGTAACTCGCTGCAAGATTCACTGCACTTGCGTGGTATAGGCTCACATTATGCTCTTTCGCTATCGGATGTTCGTATGTGAGACGACACAAAACTACAATTCATCATCCAAGTTGGTGGGCTGCAACGCTCATATCAAAACGAGGCACCGATGTGATTAGCTATACCGTAGCCCACAGCGCAGCTCCCTACGCAAGTCCCTGCGTAGTCTCCGACCGTATTGCTCCCCAGTACTGGCACATATAGGCAGGGGTAGTCGCTAAGATAGGAGCACATTCGTTTCGATCGATTATTCCTTTGGCCCCCCGGACCAGTTTGTACAGGTTTGTACCCCCACAGGCTCGGCTCCCAAACTTGAAAGACACGCTTCTGTCTACATCCGGCGCGTGTATGGTGCACCAAACAAGTGCGCGTATGCCCGGGAAAGTAGACATAAAGAGCATAGTGAATTGTTCCCAGAAACTTTCTAGCTTGGATCGTGAACAATGAAAGCAAGACTACATCAATAGAGCGAAGCACAGCTGAAAACTAGGTCCGCTACATATGATCGTACTGATTAATTGTTAGGAGATATAAACTTGAAGCTTAAGTTAAAATTCCGCTAGAGGCGGACGCTGTACCTAGACCCGAAAACCGACGCAAATCGGCCAGTGGTGGTTTGTATTTGCCGCGTATGTGGCGCCGGTCGTCCAAGCCTGAGCTAGAGGTACATATTTAGTGGTGGACTATCCCGTCTAGCTAGATAGGCGTGGGAAGGTCCAGGACCAAGCTTTAGAGGTCTATCCTTCCGAGTCCAGTCATCCCTGGTCCCTCCTTCCTGTGTGCCATATGAGATACGCTCCATTCTATATGTTCGTGGCGAATTCACATTCCCTCTTGCACCCAAGCTTGCACCCATATCATCGCTCTCCCAATCGACGCACTCCAGCCGAAGCTGCATCATCAGGCGCGTGGAACCTTGCATACTAGTACGCATCTCAGATTTTTGCATTTCTCTTCAGCGGACGGCGTGTCCGCGTCTTATGGCTTCTGTTTATGGCACCAGTATTTAGCCGGTGAGGATACATGCATAATAAAATTCACGCGGATTTCGGTGGTACACGGGCGATCAGTGTACTACGCTGTATGCACAAGTACAGTGATAATTGCTTCAGGCCAGTCGCTTCAAGTTGAAGACTGCCGCAAGGGCTGCCGACAGGCTCGTTCCTCCTCCTTCTCAAGAAGAGTGCGCTACTTTCTTCTTTCAATCTTGCTGTGGAATCCGGCTGTTTACTAACACGACCGTTTTCGTTGCTTAGTGTCGTCCATCCGCGTGATCGACGACTTCGAGCCCATCAACGGCTACACCGTGACGCTGACCCTGCCGAGCGACAATGACATCGTCGCGCAGTGCAGGAAGGCGAACATCGCCAACCTCTCCGCAAACATCCGCGGTGTGGCTGTTGCCAATGAGGCTGGCCAGCGCTTCTGGGTGAAGTTCGGCACCGACATCTCCTTAGCCGAGGCCCGTACTCAGCATTACGTAGCACGTTGGGTGAGCAGCCAAATGACATCTGCTGAATCAGGGTCCAACGCACGAATCGAATCCTGGCTCACTCGTGTGGGAGATCTTTTCTCGCGTCCGAGTTGGCGGTACCAATCGTGTCGTTTGATCATTGCCAATTCTCGCTATCCGCTTCCTTCAAGTTCCCTGCTTGTGCACTAGTAGCCCAGTCTTGGAACGGAAAGAAAAACGCTCGTCCTGTATCTCAAATAAAATCAGGACATAAAAACGCTGTCACGGAATGTCCACATGCTCGCACTGGCAATCGCTCCCGAATCTTCTGGTACTTTGAGTAGCTGCCAGACTGTGCCAGTGGTTGTCCAGGATTCGAGCTTCGTGGGCCTCATATCTGGCATTGTGTGTATCCAGGAACGATCGAGCACTTAGTGTGTCCCTCCATGCCTATAGTACGGACCTTGCACTAACCCTGACCTTTGAATGGCTAATGGCGGATCCCTTCGGCGACTGCGGCGCTCTCCCAGAAACGCACATACGCTCTGTATCGCCGACTCGGAGATTGCTTTCGAGTCCTTCAATTGCAAACGGTAATTTGGATGTACAGCGCTGAAACAATCTTTTTATCGATCCCTGAGATCCTCATAGTAGTGATAGCCCGCCCTAGAGTTCGAGATTCAGCGCCCATTTCTCGCGCCCTTGCCGGCTATTGACGAACATACACATTCAATAGGTGTCACCGAGAATTGAGTACATCAACGGCAAACTGTCCAGGGTTCAATGTACAGGGCTATAGCGCCGAAACGGCACTGTTTCATCAGCCCCTGAAGGAGGCAGCGATTCTTATAGCCCTCTCGACAGCCAGAGTCCCCATCATCTCGCGCGCCCGTCTCCATGCCGGACAAGGTACTCCCAGCAGGCGTCTTCGATATCAACTATGTAACCGAGGTGATCATCGCGGGAGGTTGGGTACTCGACAAAGCTATCGACCCTAGCAAGATCGAACACGCTTGGAAGCAGCTGATATCTGCATGGCCGATTCTCGTGTCGCGCTTGAGGAAAGATCCTCAGGTACGCAGTCTGTATGCCTATGTCATAAGACGTCTCTCTCATCGAGGTCTAGACGAAGCAGTGGCAGTTCCACATTCCTAGCGAGCCTTCTCTCTCCGGGAGCTTTGCTTCACTTCATTTGGCTGGCTCGCTTCGTTCTCACTACTCATACCCGGCGGCGACCGAGGTTTTGTCATGCAACACTCCAGTCGAGAACCCTATCCAAATCTTCTATCCATTTGCGCCGAAGTCCGTTAATGAGCTGCTCACGAGCGACAGGCCTGTGGTACATCTTCACGTCACTACGTTTGACGATGGCTCTGTCATTGGACTGACGGCTCCACATATTCTGAGCGACGCACTCGGCTACATATCTATCATGAAGGCCTTGTGTTCTGTCCTGAAGACCGGTCAGCCCCCTCCAGCCCTCGATTATACCGATCCCTTCGTGAACTTCGTGCCAAAACAAAATGAGAAGGTCCCTGCTCCTCCTCACTGGAGGATTCTTACCATGCTGGGAGGGCTCATGCTTCTGCTTCTGTCTATATGGGAGACCATGTTCCGCGTCGTATGGGAGAACCGCGACATATATTTCCCTCGTTCGGAGGTGATGCGTATCAAGGAGGAGGCGATGGAAGATATCCGAAACCGGTACGGTGCTTCGACGGATCGCTACGTGTCCACCAGCGATGCTGTCTTGGCTTTCATGCTCAAGGTCGGCCTTTATTCCATCTCGCGTATTACCATAGCCCACAGATAGTTGTAGTGCATCCATGCCTCCGCACGGTCGAACGCGCCGTTCAACTTGCTATACACCGCCACTATGCAATCACTCTTCAGCAAACCCCGGCTTCCATACCTGCGCAACACTACTCTCCTTATCGTCACACCTACCCTCCCTCTTTCGGCCATCCCGAGACTCCCTCTGGGAGAGCTTGCGCTCCATATACGTGACACTCTCCAATCGCAGATGAAGAGGGAAGCCGTCGAGCCGTGGCTACGATGGCAGCTCGCAAACGTGGACAAACCGAAAATTTTCTTCAGTCCGTGGCGGGGTAAATACAACCTTGCAACGAATATCCTCGCTCTAAAGCCGATGAGCCTGGACTTCTCCCGTGCGCTTCCTGACGATAATCCGCACACGGAAGGAGCGGCGGTGGACGAGAATAGTCGTCAGGTTAGATGTGTCTGGGGCGCGCGATTTGAAGGTGTGGCGCCTGGTGGGTCGCGAAATACCATGGGTCTTCTGCGAGACGACGAGAGTGGTGGGATTTGGGGATATGCCCACCTGCCAAGGGCCGTATGGCAGGACATGCGTGGATTTGGCAGGTATCTCCGTGATTAGCCGATTATATTAATATTGAACTGTTTTGCTTTTCGTCTGCCGTTTGTACGTGCCATTCGGTTACCAGACTCGTCTGGTATGTCACACGGACTGTATGGTAGATCTGCAGTGGTCTCAGTTCTCAGGCTGTACTACCTGTCAACCGTCACTGTCCAGTGTAATGCTACGAACACTCTTAAGGGCGTCACTTATCTAGTACTCAAAGCTGGCGTGTCAAACTTAGGACGATTGCGGTGACCAAGGCGATGACATAGTTCATGCGGACATCTATGGGACTAATCGTACTTGTCCGTAGGCAAAAACATAGCTTAGGAAGACGCTCTTATGCAGGTACGTGATTTACCTTTTATGAGAACCAGTCCCAGCCTAGAGAGAAGCTGGGCTAAGTCACCCGTAACTGCTTCGCTGACGGTTGGGAATCAGAGTGTGACAGCTACGCAACAGTCACACTGCGGAAATATGGTTCCGGCACGTTTCGACTGCGACCCCCTAATCGACGGTCTGCCGAACAGCCTTTGCAGACGTAATCTCAACTCTTCAGTGCCTTCAGTTTGTCCAGGTGCTTCCCGCGGTAACTTACAAAACACGAGCTCTGGTGTCTTCCCGATGGTTCGACCTCTCTGTGCCTTACTTCCCTCGTTTTCTGGTCCTGCAAATTGAGTCAGTCTTTCAACGATGGATGCTAGACCCTCAGCATGGATCATTGCGGCTGTAGTCACGTTCTATATGTCCGCTGCCCTAGTTGTATGTCGTCATTTACATTCTTGTTCAACTTCACTCATATATTGTGTAGATGGTCTTTGTGTGCGTTGCGTCACGTATGCTATGTTCCTCCCTCACCCGCGACTGTCCTTTGTAGCAACAAGGCTGTACTCAATTCTACCCCCGACCTACCGCTTCTCTTTTTGTTTATACAACTGATTATCGCTGTTGTTCTCCTGCACGCCGGGGCCTTACTCACCCCGAAAATCGAAGTTCCACCCCTCGACTTGCATACTGCGAAGAAACTCACGCCTGTGGTGCTCATCAACATTGTTGGCCTTGTTTTTAATATGTTGTGCTTGCGAGATGTGGAAGCATCATTTTTTCAGGTCAGGTCATCCGTAACTCACAATATCCATGCTTCATGCAGGCCGTCGCAGATTGCACGAGGTCTCGTTCTTCCTCTCACCATTTCAGCATCATCCATCGCCACACGTTCCAGGCCATCTATTTCGGTGTCATTTGCGGCGACAATAGTGACAATCGGATTTTTCGTCGGCGTCGCCCCCGAGCACACCTTACCTACAGCGTCAGTTCCTTCTGGTCTGTCGCTATTCTACGGCTTCCTCTCTTCTCTGTTCATTGCCATCCACGCCGTACTCATCAAAAGTTCACTTCCTTTCTGCTCCAACTCAACCATACAGCTTGCGTATTGGACGAACGCAGGATCAGCTTTCTTCCTTGTCCCTTTCATTCTGATCACTGGCGAACCAGGAAATCTCCTTGCACTCGTCTCGGATCCCAAATGGCATATGTCGACGCTCTTCTGGGGTAGTCTTATCACTGGCGTTTTTGGTTTCCTTCTCTGCGTCGCCGGCCTCCTCAGTATCAAGGTGACGAGTCCCATCACTCACATGTTCTCGAGCGTCAGTGAATAAGTCCACAATGGAGCCATTCCCGCTCTAACCGCTTCGATAGGCCATGCGCTCCGTCATCCAAACTCTGTTAGGTGTCTGTATTTTCCACGATGTTCTGACAACGTGCGCCGTGCAAGCCCCTCGGGATGATTTTACGCCTAATGCTTTGGTAGAAACCGCCTCATCTCTCTTGCCACAATCTTGGGCGGGACAATGTCGGCCTACACCTCTTTTGGGATGATCGTCTGTTGATTTTTCCATAGGTACTATACATGGCTCAAGTCGAATCAGCCGCCAGCACAGAGTCAACGACCTCAGGCTGATCAAGAGGCCCTGGATAACGGAGATAGGGAGCCGAAAGTCGGATGGCAGGCACCGGACTTAGATGAAGGCTTGAATGGCAAGAATTGAATGATGGGCTGAATCTAAATACATATGCTCCCGGGTCTGAGGTACGGACTTTAGCACTACGTTGAAATTCTGGTCCATCCTGTAGTTTTGCATCCGGCTTCGCGCATCTGAATACAAGAACAAGAATACAAGAACAAGTCTCGGGATCCTCGTAGCTGACTCGGGACGCGACCAGGAACCCGCAAGCGCTCGAAGTCGCGAATTGTTATATGTGTTCGGTAAGCACGGATGCTCCGGCACTCAACTGTGCTTCTGACATATGGGCGTAGCGCAACCGTGGATAGTCCTCGGGCACGGGGTCTTCAGTTGAGGTACTACACGGCCTAAAAAGGCCGATTCATTTCTCTCGTCTTCGCCAGCTGGGGCGAGTACATGGTACTCAGGTTTGGCCAAGCTTTCGGCTATCGAAGGCGTAAACGTCAAGACGCTTCTTTGACAAGTGCGAGGGCGTCCTCGGGGTGCAATGCGGTTGTGGTACCACGGCGCTGCCAGTACCCCTGACGCAATCTGCATGCGTCGTTAGCGTGTCAGTGTGCCAACAGCGAAGGCGTTCTGGGCGCACGACCAGATTCCGCTGGGCGCTGGCCTTGCATGTAGCGTGCATGACATGCTCTCTTGAGGCCCGGATTAGTCACTGCGCCGTCACGGGTTCCCGGTTACGGCTGGATGTCACGTATCCAAATTCAAGCCCAGGTATAGACTGAAAGATTATACAGCCGTCACCCAGGTTGACAGTCATGCCGGTGAAGCCTTCAGGTTAAAAGCCGAGACCATTAGCCAGTCTCTCATCGAGATCACTAGCTTGCTGGCGTATCAACGATGTCCACTTCTCATGCTCCTCTTCCGTCTCCCTCTCCATCTGATTCCGGCGATGAACAATCCCCCCTTCTCTCCCAGCTCGAGCTAAACATCTCGGATAAGAGGGCCGACATCAGTGCACCCTATGAGCGCAAGCTGGGCGACAGCGAGCTTTCGTATTATCTACCTGGGCGCGCCACAGGCGTCAATGATATGTGAGGCCATGTCCCAGACTTCAGGTCATTCGCTGAGGCCGTCTAGGTATCTTCACCTCGGGCTGACAGCCCCAGAAAGGCTGATGCATCACGATCGAGTGCTTTCTGTCTGGACGATCTTGCGTCTTCGCCACCCGCTCTTGGCTTCCCACGTCGTTATGGACGACTATGAGAACGTTCGCTTTGTGTGCGTCGAATAACCAACGTACAAGTGGCTCGTATTTTGACGTGCTCTCTTTTCTAAAAAGCTATATCCCGACAGTATCCTCCTGTGACGCCAAAATTCGATCCGCAGAGCAGCTGAGATGGGAATGCAAAGGGAAGGATGGTGAGTTCATACACTGAGATATGTGCTTGATGTTCCTGATAGAGAATATGCGTAGAGCTTATTGACGATTATCTCAACGGTCCGCGTACTCTATCCAATAGCCGTCTTTCATTCCTCGTCATTTCCAGAACCCCTAACGTAGACCCTTACCCATCTCCTCCGGGCACTCCGCAGTCTGACGCCTCAGGACATTTCCTAGGCCCATGGGAAGGAGAGCGTGTCCGTAGCTACGAGTGGCTCATGTGTGCAGCGCATTTCATAGGAGACGGCATAGCGTTACACAATTTTGCAAATGATTTTTTCACCTTGCTGGGCGCCCCTTTATCTGATCACGAGCTGCATGATCTCGTGGTCTACGAATGGGAAACGCGTTGGCGAACGCCTCCCTCAGATGGGGTGCGTTCATGTGAACACTTGCCCTCTTCACACGAGCTGAATGTTATCCTGATACACAGCTTAAACAAGTCTTGCCGCCTAGTTTTGAAGAGAGTATACCCTCTCCAAAGAGCCGCATGCAGGATGTTGTTGGGCACATCGACTTCCAAGCACTCTTGCAGAAGCAGATTGTGCGCTCTTATCCATATGCAACCATTCTGCACACTGTCGCTGACAACAGCCATGTCAGGGAGGACATTCCTTTCCTCGATGTGCGAATCCCGTCCGCCATACCATTGTCCCTACCCTTTCGTTCGATGAGGGCACTACAAAAGCTATGCTTAATAAGTGCAAGGCTGAGAACGTTTCCATCGCTGCGGCGGTCTTTGCTATCTGCAACATCGTTTGGGCTAGAATGTCTCTCCGCGATCGGCAGACGCTACCAACGTAAGATTTTTTTCTCAACTCGTGAGATCCCAAGGTTAACTAGCACGGTTTCAGAATGGTGTATGCCGCTATGAATATCCGACCGAGTCTGATGCCCCGCCCAAAGAACGATTCGTACTGGTTCCTCGCCGTCGGGTATTTCAACGTCGTCCTACCTTCCTTTATCCCATCAGGGTGCGACACCCGGAGGACATTCTGGCACCGTGCTCGCTCCGCCAAAACGCAGATAATCCGGGCAGCTACGACGCCTATGCTGCTGTCCCGATGTCGAGAGATGTCGATCAAGCGGGGCAGGCTAAGCCGCGCCTTCGCACACGAGGACGACGAGAAAGAAAACGGGGCTTGGGTTGGTCCGCGGACTCAACCAAAGGCACTGGCACCGGATGCTGGCGCAGCTTCTCAGTCGCCGTCCACAGCGCTTCTTGGTCTATCAATGCTCGGTAATCTCGATGCAGTTTACAAGCATGCTACATTCGCAGACATCAAGCTGCAGACACTCACAACCGGCTCGCGCCAACGCCATGGCGGCATGCTACTGTTCGGTTACACGTTCGCTGGTAAACTGTGGGTGAGCCTCGGCTACGACGAAAACGGGTTCGAGCCAAAGCCGGTGCGGTTATTCTGGGATAACATGATATCTGCGATGCATGAGTTTTTGCTTGAATCATCTTGATGCGCCCTGGCAGACCGTCGATAATGTATGGGACGGTCGCTTGCTTTTGGACTGGGAGCCTTCTATTAGCCATTGGATGTGTGTATGGAACCGCCATGGATACCGCTGAGTACATACACCTACAGGTTAAGAATCCCTCTGAGTACGAACAATATAACCCTTTTTTATTCATTAGAGGAACGGAAACTTCACATATACTAGTAGAGCAGAGGGAAACTTTGACATGGATAGGACAAGCAAAAAAAAACTATTGATGGGTCGTATGTATATCGGAAAACTGGGATTAACATTATAATCTCCATCCATTGTACGCTATAATTCTGATTATAATGGCGATTTCAAGCAGAAAGAATTGGCCTGAAAGTGGTAAACTTTCTCCGAAATCACCGGTTATAATGCTCGTAATCAGTTGTGGGCAATTCAAATGCCATTATAATCGACTGATCGACAATTACGATCATTAAAATCACGACTCCAGTTTTCCGACACAGATCACAGCTCTCACGCTAGACGCGTCGCAATATGTGCGCAACCAGCTGTTTTGACACCTCGGATGACCATCACCCTTGCACAATTGCTTGCTATACTGGTGATCGCCCCCTCGAGAAATAGAGCGTGTTGTCATGTTTCAACCCCCAACTCCTCCCATGCGTCCGGTGACGACCCATCGCACAGGTGTTAATGTCAACACCAAAGACGATTACGAACGTATGTTGGTATAGCCCTTCCCACGTACCTTCTCTATACTCAGAAACCCCAGGCTGGTATATGGAGACCGTCAGCACAAACCGCATGATGCTCTCTTTGCGCTCTGGCATCCTTATGGAGACGGCATGGGCTTTGGATCGTCTCTGTCGTCTTTGCATCAACGACCAATTCCACTTCCGCGCCATTCCCGGACTGATGGACGTACTTTTCGATTGGCCGGAATGGTATATCGCTCAAGCCAGTGAAGGAGGCTCCGACAGATTAATGCTATTTGCACCGGATCAGGAAGAGCAGAGGAAACAGAGGTTCGCGCTCGACTCACTCTTCATCATGCGAAATGCGGCTCTTGTCGCCACCAACGGGCTGGACATTGCTGCACACAAGAAAACGAAGCCTCTTATTCTTTCTGCCCTGCATACCCTCCGACCCGTAAACGACATGGATTCTGAGTTTCTCATGCTCTCTATCGATTTACTTCACCTAGTTGCGCCATCGTGGGTTGTCCCTGCCAATTGCACGGCAGATACAAACCCAGTCTCGCCCTTAGTCGAGATTGTGGGTCGTTCTTCGAATCGCTCGCTCATAATATCTTCTTTATGGGCCCTTCATCTACTCTTCTCAACGCCAGCTAATGCCGTCCATCTGTCTCCTGACTCACCCGCCCTTGAAGCTTCGCTACGGTTCCTCCCGCTCCTCAGCGACAAGCCGCTCGCTGATGCATGCGTCAACTATCTATACACGCATCTATCTCACCCACCTATGGCAAGGGCTTTTCTATTGCACACCAGTCTTTCCACCACACTGAAGCTTCTTGTAAATCAAATAATTTCAGAGCAGCTCCTTGAGAATGTATCTGTTACCGTCGGCAAGCCTACCGAGACGGTATCATCTATCGCAATGACGACTAAGCCACGTGACCTCACCGCGGAGGAGCTAAATATACTACTGGCCATGCAAGAGCCCGAGCGCTGCTCTGAATGGTACACCATGGTCATACTGTCCTTGTAGACCATGTTGACTCCTTCCTAGGATGAAAATGATGTTTGTGGAGAAATCGGACGGTGAATTGACTCAAGTCGATTTCTGGACCCTCTACAAGGATCGATTTGCTCCTTACGGAGAGCACATCATGCTGGTCGCGTCGGATGTAATCAAGAACGTCACCGCTGTCTTTCCAAGGGCTCAGGCGATGGTCATCCCTGGGCCGTCCCCACGCTTCGTCGTCCGTGGTGTAACAAGACGTACAGAGGATGTGCCCGGAGAAAAGTTAAGGTGCTTATGGGATCGCGAAGAGTGCCAATCACCATTGTTCTCTGCTGTCGGCGAACTTTACGATCACGTCCTCGAGCACATCACCACGTCCGAGCAGCCAGAAAAGGAATGCCTGTGGTCCACCTGTTCGCTTTCACCTCTGCCGAAAGGGAATTTACGCGCCCATGTCTTGACCCATATTCCGAGCTCGCAACCTGTGGCTCTATATCCCGAGCAGAGTAACTTGATCACGCTCCCGGTAGCTGGCTACGCACATCAAGTTTCCGATCCTACCACTCGCCCACCGCCTCCTCCCAGGAGTACGTCACTCAAGTTGTGCAGACCATTGATCGATCCACCGTCAAGCGCTCTTACATCTTTGCTTTGTGTTCGAGTCCTGTTCCGCACATCCTTCGCGTCTATGGAGGCAGCACCGCGGCTTGACGCAGACCACTTTGGTTACCCGGGAGTCGTTGATGAGGACGGGGACGATGCACAGGAGGACTTGTTGCTAGACGAGGATGAGGCTCGAGCGCTGAAACGGGGAAAGAGGGCATTTGCATGCGTGCGAAGGCTACTTGAGGGCATACAGATAAAAGACGACACACTCATGAGCTGGGTCACGGAGATGGTTCAGGCATCTACGTGAGGTACCTCGCATGTATCGACACGGGGTTATGTGCTCACGAAGGTATGAAACAACGTGGAGATCGGATAATGCATGGATCCATCATACGGATCGTGATAAGGCACTGTACCGTCCTGCAAGTGCGAATTTACAGCGTGTTCATGAGGACGAATCCTAGCTTGTTCAGCACGTGCATGGGGGCCTAGCGCTAGCGAGACAACATAGCAGACAGGATTCGTTCTATAGGCAGTCTCAGTGCCGCTCAAGCGATGATCATGATGATGACGTGTTGTGGCTGTGATATTGGGAGTCAAGTATCATGTTTCCTAGGATAGCACTGCAGCCCCACCTGCATCTCGTCCCTCAACCACCAGCATGCCCTACACAGTCAAGCTCAGGCGAGGTGACGTTACTCGTCGTATACCATTCCCTGTCCGTCCGCGCTGGGTGGATCTGGCTGCAAAGATTCAACAACTCTTCTCTATCTCTGTCGACTTCGCCGGCGTCTCGTACCTGGATGCCGACGGCGACGAAGTAACACTGAGTTCTCAGTAAGCGTGCTTTGACTAAAAATACTTATTTACTGATACGTCAAAAGAGACGAGATCGAAGACTACTATGCGTCGTTTCCGAACGCTGATACTTTCAAGTTCACTGCAATCGACTTGACCGTTTCACGTCAGGAAGACAGGCCCATTCCCGGCACACCGACTTCTCGCAATACGTTCGGCGGCCCAAATATCCTCTACGAAGTCGACCAAGACTGGCAGATCCCTATTGGAGAACCCTACGGACGGTTTGGCCGCGAGGACAGCCTTCATGCATACGTCGAGACCATCGAGAGCAGCTCCAGTCTTTCTCGTGCCCAGGAAGATGAGCGTACGGCACCATTCAAAGGGCAGGAGAAAGCCAAGACACGGGATACGCGTTCTTCCACCTCCACCGTGTCCGACGGCGTGTCGTCCACAGCTTCGGTCATTGACAGTGACGCGCCGTCGAAACCGCCTGTGCACGTCGCCATTCACGGTCTTCATCACATGCCATCTGATACTTTCGGGCATCGGCCTGCTGTATCCACCCCAGCCCACGATTTCTCTCCATCTGCGTCCTCAACACCGTGCGGTACTAGCACGAGCGCCAGGACTGCAACCCTTTCTCCTCTTATCCAGACACCGCCCGCCCCCGAGCCTTCAATCTCATCCGCCCAGGTCCCCGACCCACCTTCGCCAGAGATTCATCCAGAGACTTTTGCCACACCCACAGTATCCTTTGTGGACGACGTGGCAGCGTTGCTCGAGTCTTTTGGCATAGTTTTGCAGTCGCATCCCGAGTTGACGGGGAGCCTGCGCACCATTCTCAACAACATCCAGAATGGAACTTACTGGTCTGCACACCGCGACGGCCTTAGTCGCGCCGCCGAGGACATTCGCCGCGTGTCACTCCTTGCCTCGTCAGCAGTCGATGCTTCTATGCAGGATATGCAGCGGGCTACAGAAGAGGAGGCAAAGAGGCGGATAGCAGACGGTCTTGAGAATCTCTTTCGACCCTTTACTGGCGTTGTTGGATCCACTACTGCGGCTTCTGTCCCAACTGCGGCCTCAGCTCCAGCAGCTCCTGGGCCTAATGCCGCTCCTGCAGTTCCCGATCTCGTGTCGATGATGACACCTCCCCAGCCTTCTGCGCCACCCCCACGGACGCCAGCGGGTACGAACATCCCGATGGGACACTCGTTACCAACCTCTCAGCCCGCGCTTGTAGTCCCACCCTGGAGCGTTTTCAAGCCATATGTTCCTGCTCAAACTGGCCAGCCCCGTGCATCAGTGCCAGCTATCAACACCCAGAACATCGCATCTCGTCCCCCGGACGTGTCGTTTTATTCAGCCACTCCTGTGTCACCCAGTTCGGGCCGGGAAAGGCCACGGGCTTCTGATTTAAAGGCGTCCCTGGAAGCCGCGAAGGAAAATTACAAGCGGGAGAAGGAGCGATATCGTCGAGAACGGGAGGAACGGCGCCGCCTACGACTGGCACGTGACACTAATGAGTATACATCCGTTGCGCTGTACTCTATTGTAGATTGACTGATGTGGATGTAGGATACGTGCCGGTGGAGACACCGCTCCCAGGGATAATGCTGCCCCTGTCGCTCAAGTTGCCCCTGTGCCACCTGCTACTGATGTGCCGGTCGTACCGGTAACGCCGCCGCGTCCCCCGCGCCAGGTCATCAGCAACGCGCGTGGCGGATTCCCGCAGATGGAGATTGTTGAGCTTCCCAGCCCCAAGAAGAGCCCAAAGCGTCAACATGCCAATAGTGGCGCTGGGGCTACGATCACAGCAATTCCGATGTCCCAAGCTATGCGCAACGTGGTCGAGAAGCTAGGAAACGTGAGTCTGGGCATTTTTACCGGGACACGCAGATCGACCGACCCCGCCCTCCAGATGGGTTTCAGCGAAGACTCCTACCCGTTCCTCAACTCGGCCATTGACGCACATCTTCCGCTCCAGTCAGAAATCACCAAGGAAAAAGAGAACGACGTTGTAAATGAGGTGGTTGAGGATCTGCTAGCAAGCGAGCCAGCGGCGCATGTCCCAGGTTCCCTGCGTGCTTCAGGCTCTGGAACACGCCAGCCAGAATTTTGGCTCTGACGTAGCTCTGACGTATGCTGTTACTTGGTTTGTCTTTTGCTCGGTTCGTATCTGTACTATCAATGGGTATGTTGCTTGGCTGGCTACGTTTATGCTCTTGCCTTATGTATTTCTATGCGTGTGTCCGTAACCTTACTAACATTCTGTAGTGGGCTTCGTACCACTATATCCGACGGGTAATATGCCATTTGTGAGTACGCGCTGTTATTAATTGGCTTATACGACTACGAACGTATCAGGCGACTTGCCCACATAGAGATAACTATCAAAGCATTGGCTCATGCATCCACGACTAGAGTGGTCGCATGTGAGAAGCGTCATGAACTCATAGATTGTATGCATGTCGATGGAATGAAGACAGATGAAATTACACATTGGTATCATTCATCTGTCGCTCGTTCTCCCGGGCCCTTGTTTATCATTCTGTTAACTCGATCGGGTGAGGCAGAATCCTGTTCATGACATTACAGATAACACGACAAATCATGGCCATATTGAAACGATGTTAACGAGCCTACGGGCACTGGCAAAGACAGGCGGTCTTGGTAAACGAAGCTCCGTGCAGGCCCAGAGATATGCCGAATGGGTGGGAGATCAAGTAAACAAGGATGACGATGCAGTCGCGACTCCCTGGAAGCATGAAGGTTGAATCAACGAAGAAAGCCGGGGTTCACAGGAAGTTTCACTACTGGTACCAAGGTTGAACAGTGCAACGGGGTAGAAAGCCTTACTGTACTTTTGTAAGGACCAGCATTCGGTCTCGAACGTCTATTGCTACGCGAAACGGCACGAGGATAGAGGTGTTGTGATGCAGCTCTGCTCACATAGATGAGGGGTTATACACATTGTCTCGAGAAAGAGACCAAGAACGAGCGTTGCCTGCAATGTGTATGATGGCCGAGGAAATCACGAAGTACGATGACTGGCTGATCACACAGACAGGTATGTGAGCTCTATCTGCACAAACGGGGTGGATACCCTGACAATAGACAAGTGGGGTGGATAGGAACACAGAGGACGTTCCTAGGTAAAGCCATTTCAAAGGGAACGAGCGGTCGCTATGCGTCTCGAGTCTCCTAGGGAGCATTGTTTCGGGCATGCTACGGAAGCTGAGATGGTGTACGAAGCTTCGGCACGTTGGGCAGTCTGTCGCATGCTCACCTCCTGTGAGCGTAAGGTTGACACGCTCGAAGGACATGCCGATATAAGGCTACTGACCTCAGACCTGCAGCCACTGCGCGGATGAAAGGAGAGCATGAGGGAAAAGCCTGCTTCCTGCCAAAAGTAGGGCGCACCGAGCGCAGTGACTCCAAGTGGATACCCGGGTAAGTACGCGTAATACTCCAGTCGCATGAAGCGGGATGTTAGGCTGGCCGATTGTCATTTCCATAAATTGTTTTGGAAAACAAAAGCGGATGCCGCCGTTCACGAAGGAATAATGGAATAGTCGCTGTTGTATGGAAACAATGCAAGCGAGGAATCCGGGTGAATTGCTGGTCATCGAGATGTCTGTCATGAGGAAAGAATGGAATACTCGTATTTCCATTTCTAGTCTGTAGAATCGAGATGGCGAGAAAAGCCCGCACCGTTGGGGCCAGGAACTTCACTAGCTTCAGCGGCTTCACCCGTGGAGGGCCATAAAAAGAATGGACAATTCATACAAGCCTATGCCAATCGATTACGCCTGTCGATCATTGAAAAAAAATTATGCGGTAATCCGTACACCCATCCTTCCGAGTGCGTTACCCCCTGCTCAAAGCTTGACTAGGTGGATGACAGGGTGAGGCCTCGGTCAAAGAAAGCTCAAGACGATGTGCCGCGACGTTCCAAAACCCATCGAGACTCGGGCCGTGTAGAGTGTGTGTACACCGTGCACGCGCACGCAATCTGTCACGGTGGTTGCTTTCTGCGGCGTTCGCTGCTCGGCCTTCTGCACATTTTGGCGCCATCGCCATCGTTGCGACCACCCATCGCAGTCAAGACAGGTATCATACGTGCCAACTGAACGCAAAAAAAGATGACGATTGAGTCGGTTGGACTGCCTATGTCCACCGAATCATGAGTAGTCGTCCCGCAAAACGACTCCTTCCTTACCGCACTCCGGCATTGGCATCACGATGCTATCTCATCCATTCGTTAAGTTCACCGGCCCTCACCTTTTTAAACAGAATCCAGTGTAGCCATCACTACATATAGAGAAGAAAACTTCAATGCTAGACCACGCCAAAATCAAAGATCCCTACCAGGACCAAGTAACGCTCGGCTATCCCCGGCCATTCATGCGTCATCCTCTACTTTGTCTCTGGCTTAAGAGCTTCGGTGCGCACGGCAGCAACATCTAGGGGAAACGAGCGTATAGTATCAGGCGACGCTGGTAGCGCTGATGCGAACAAGATATGCAAGCGCAAATTCGTGTAGAACGAAGAGGCAACTGGGGCCTCACTCTGGAAGATGCCGCAGGCGACAATGGATGCTCTCGGTCGCGCATGGGGTTAACCCTCAGAATGTGCTGGTACTTCGGCTTTCCTAAATTGCATTACAGATGTGTCAGCGCTCACGACGGCCTATGAGAGCTAAGGACGGTCTGTAGGGTTTATATACCTTCGGTATCAGTGACCACTACCCTCCCCCCATGAACCACGGCCCTTCTTCGTGTCTTAGGGAAATGGGAAGTTGGGCTAGCTTGATACAGCAAGGAGAAAGGTGAACGTCTAGTTCAGGTCGTGGGTCGATTTCGTTGGCACTTTCCTTGCGCGGGCGCCTGTTGCGCGCCCACAAGAACAAACAAGTCACTTTGGCTCGCGCAGGCTTGGCCGTATGCGACGTTTGAAGCCCATCGATAAAATTCTGTTTACAGCGCTATGATATATCTTCACTATCCGCTTATTCTCTTCTCTTTTCAGACCTACCCCGCCACTTGCTCTCTTTCATCCCCTCCGCCGCTCCTCCGTCGTTCCAATTTCGCCACCTCCAGTCAACGCCAACCTGCTCAGTCTACAGGATAGGTCCGTCCTTCTTTTCTGTGTCCTGTCCACTCTCACTCGGCCGCAGATGACCACTCAACTCCTGAGCTACAAGCCCGACCCATCCAAAGCCGCCCCACCCGACCCTCATTGTGTCCTCGCTCCGTACATGAGTCGTCTGACAGAGGAGAATGAGCGGTACACAGTTTGGGAGCAAAATCGCATCAAAGAATTCCTTGCTGCTCAGCCCGACCCTCGCGAACGGGATTCCGAAACGACTCAAAACGAAATCAAAATGAGTCTCAGGCGGTACTCACAACGTATTAAGACCATTCTTGCGGCGACTTCGCGCCTCGACGTCGTCAACGACGAGCACAGGGCCAACCTTGCCTGCGTTCTTGCTGAGGCAGTATACAAAACGAAAATCTTTGCATGCCGTATCATGGACATCAACCAGTTCCCCACCGAAATCCTCAGCCAGATTCTCGAGACGGCTGCAATGACACCCCCTACGAAGATCATGACAGCCCGCTTCACTTTAACATGGGTGTGCAGGCGTTGGAGACCCATCATCATTGCCAACCAGTGCTTATGGGCAGCACTTAATATAAACGACGTACGTGCTCTCAAACACCCCTCTCTTCCGGCATCCTCACCCGCTTCAAAGATGCCCCCATTTTCACGGACTTCAGAGATCCTAGAGCGAGCGGGGTCATATCCTCTTCAAATTCGCATATGTGACCCGCCTACGCAACAAACTGATCCCGGCCCGGGTGGAATTCCACTGTCAGCAGCAGTACCTCGCAGTTACATGAGTGAGGTTATAGAAGAGCTTATGGACATCATTTTGCCGAGGCTTGACCGGCTCGCCCAGTTCATTGTCGTGGTCAAGGAGCTGGAGCCGATCCTGACTTTACTTGAGCGACTTCACCGAGCTCCTCAGACACCCATTCTTCTTGAGCGTTTCGAGCTACATCGCACGGGTTCCCTTCAGCATTACGGTGACGGCAACTCGCCGTGGTCTAGGTTTCAGCACGCATTCGCGCTCTGCGACGGCCGGCTTACGTCGCTGAAGGTCCTCACTCTAAATGGTCTCCACGTTGACTGGACCGCTACACCCCTTCCCGATCTTCGCCTCCTCGACGTGCGTCGCATCAAACCCGAGCGAGCCCCGGCTCTTCCAGATTTGCGCTATATACTGAGCAATGCCCCTTTGCTGCATACTCTCCTTCTCCACTCCCTCGAGCTTACATCGTTCGATCCTATGGTGCTGATAAATTCTGAGCCATACCATCTTCCACGCCTACGATCATTGGCGCTTGGAGGTATTACCCTCAATCAAGCTCTCTGCGTCTTGCAGAGTGTCAACGCTTCAGGCCTCATCGAACTTAGCATTCGCTGTAACTCCCATCCTGCTGCCAGCTCACTCAGCACACCAATCTTTGATGCGTTGATCGGCAAATTTCCTAATGTCCGTATTCTTCACCTGGCCAACTTTCTAAACGCACCATCCCCACTTAACCAGGCCACAGCTACTATAGGCCGCTGGCTGGCGTCGATGCCCCTTGTTGAGATGTTGCGAGCTGAGAGTGTTGCGGTCCCGTTTCTGTCCAACTTCCTCTTAGCTGACGGCCGCTTTTGCATGGACCCATCCTCTCCAACCACTGTCGCCGAACGAGAAGCTATTGAGGCTGCTCATCCTCATCCTCAGTGGGTTCTCCCGCGACTCACGTGCATTCTGGCCGGTGAGGTCGATTTGAACGCGCTCGTCATGCTTCTGCAACGGCGAAGGGCGATCGGTCATCCCATCAAGCGCGTCTACGTCACTTGCCAGTGGATCGAAAGGCCAGAAATCAGCAATGCTCACCGCGAAGTCATGCTCACACTTACGGACGTGAAATACATCAAATCTACTGGCTATAAAATGCGAGAGGAAGAGTTGGTATGGGAGGGGGTCAATGAAGCCGATGCCCGCATCCGATAGTGTCAGCAAATAATTGATCTGTGAAATCCTGTTGTATACGTATCATGCTCTTTGAAGAAGATGAACTACCCTTGTTTTATCTGTATGCTACTATCCTGCTCCTGTTCTGTTTTGGACGAACCTTGCCCTGTGATTCATTGTCGCTATAGTTAGCTTCGAGCACAACGAGTCGAGAGCGGCACGTGGTCGGCGTGGAGAGCACGTGAGAAGACTTCGTGTCTAAAGTTCAACTTCACGGCTCGGGTCAAATGCCGCCTTTTTACTCCCAATCTTCTCACTACAGCAGCGTGGCATTTCATGCTTGTCTCTTAATTTCAGCTCTTCTTTTGTGTGATCTAGAGCACGAAATCTCGCATGTTCGCAGGCGCGAATCAGATTTTCAGCTGAAGGGGGCGGCCAAGCTACAAGCATTCTTTGAGATCAAGCCATACCCAATCACAGAGGAACGGGACATTCGACATTCTTGCATTTGAACCAGACACGTAGGCTCGTTCGATCCACGCATCAATCTCCAAAGGTCAAGCACACCGACGGGGACTACAAGACGATTATGACATAGTTCTCAAACAAGAGACAATCGGGGAAACGCAGGAGGTGGAAGAGAAACGCCCTAGTACGGGAGCATGCTGTAGCCGAACTCACTTCCGGACGAGACGCATCTCTGAATCAAGTCGTATCCTTATCGAAAGCGGCCCCTACGCGTGGTAGTGCGAGACTGTCGCGACCCACCGTCGACGAGAACATCCAGCTGCTTCCCTCTTGCCGTTTTCTTCGTGAGAAATCTGACTTGCGGCAACTCATACACTGTTCTCTTACTCAGCTCCCTTCAACGCCCCCTCCACCAGACGCTTTCGCTACTCCGAAGGCTTCGAGCGCCAAGTCGTTAGGATGTAAGGAGCGTTGTAGTGACAAGGAAAACAAATGTACAGTCGCGTCTCGAACGCGGCGCATACACGTGTCCAAGGTCCTATCCTCTCCTTTCACTGATCAGGAGCCCTTGTCCAAGCCTGCAAGCCCGGATGCGAAACATTAAGATAGTTTCGCTCGAACACGCTCTATTCCATACTCGCGTCAGACTGGTCTGATGCGCAAAGTCGAGACTGCAGTCACTAGACAACGAAGAGATGGAGGCAGCGTTGATGCTAGTTGGGCTTGGCAAAGCACGCTTTCGTATGAGCGGATGTCATTCTTGCTAATACATTCCTATATTGCTTCATTACACTACCTTGATTCTCGTGTACATGTTGTACTGCACTATCGATATTATTGTATCGCCCTTATACCACTGCAGATTTCGATGACAATATCGCCTTACTGGATGCATGCCTAACGATAGACCGTGGACAAAATGTCTTCGGCTGGTCAGCTTTTGCTGCAACTGAGTACACAATATGGGCACAGTGTATGCCCAATACACGCGTGCACTCAACAGAATCACTATAGCTGCAATAGCTTGGAGAAAACACGAAATGGTGATGGTTGCATGCACGAGGAAAGCGCCGCGTAAGATGGAGCAGGGACGGAAATCGAGAGCTTTTGCACCGTAGTAGTCTCTATGGCCCTCAGTCGTGATTTGCTTACAGGTGTGGTAGCAGCTGGGAGCGATCACGGTGACGACCGCACTTGTAACGGCCCACTCACCGTGGAGCATCCCAAAGGCAGTGACGCACTCCCCGTCATTTATGGGCTTTAAGGCATCAATCATCTTCGTCTTCAAGACCCCAGCCGACCTCAGTTGACAACTAGGAGCACATATGACTACGTGGCCTAGCACCTTGGCGGCGTGCCCATTGTGACGGTGAGACAGCCGCGGAACGATGATAGTGACGGGAGATGCAACCAGGTCGTCATTTGTTACTGTACGACCGTCACCGGAAAGCTCAGTTAAGACGGCGGCTGGACCGCATGCGGACGGCTGCGACCCCTAACTGCAGCCAAGCAAGGTCCGACTATGATGCCTGCGATTTTCTACGTTTCCTACCGACCGTGGGAGGAACGGCAGTCAGAGAAGGCGTGCTCTCCGGTGACGGGTAGCTTTCCTGTGGGGTTGGCTGCGGTATCGACTTGCCTTTGTCCCTGTGCTTCGGCCTGGACGAGGTGGGCGGCGCGGCACCAAAGGACGCGTGAGTACTGCGTAAGGAGGCAGCGTGATGGTACGCAAGAGGTGCTTGGGCCGGACGTTAATATACAAGAGCCAATCACAACAATCAAACTCACATTCGACAGCAATCTGCCGGAACAGCTCTACAAACGAGCCTATTTCCTCCTCGTCTACAAAGCCTCTTCCAGACAGCTGAGTCTCCTGGCCTACATCCATAGACTCGTCTACTATGCCGATTTCTTTGATAGGCTGGGACGCTGACTCGGCGGCAAGATTATCCTCGGGAAGTCGACGCTGGAGAAATGATTCGAGGAGCACGTTGTATAGGCTGCCAACCGGCGGGGAGAGATATGCTGGTACATCGAGAATGGTCTCCGTAGTGCGTCTTGCGGATGACGACATAACCGGATAAAATGTGGCGACGGGTGCCGTCGAATTATCTGTGAATGCCGACACGCCAAAAATATCACGGAACAGCGATGCCTTCTGCGCACCAGCAGAGGAATCGACAAGAGCGCCCGTAGATACGCCGGTGTCCGTGGGCAACTGTGCCTCGTCCCCGAACAGCACAGCACAGTTTTTCGAGGTAATGCCAAGAAGACTGAAAGAAGTCGGTTCGTGGCTCTGGCTAGGGGGATACCAAACGGCTGCCCGCAGAAGGAATGGTACAGTGACCCGCTTTGATGGGGCAATGGTATAAGCGTCGAATATTGAAACGAAAGTGGCTCGAATATCTGGGTCTGTTGTTGGCTGCCCCCTTTCCAAAACGGCGAGACGCTCTTCGTGAGGGTGGGAGATGGCCGCGTAAATCGGTGCCTCGCTGCGATAAAGCCATTGGGCTGTTGTGGTCATCAGTTGCCAAGGCTGAAATTCGGCAACTCTGACCGCCTACCACGTTGCACGACAAGGTCCCACAGGACGACGTCGCGCTTGCCGACTACGGCAAGGTAGCGTCCTCCCGCGCCTAGGAAATGTGCCGACGTGACCATAGGGCACGTTTCACGTATCGCCAGAACTCGGACAAGACAACTACTGCTTGGATCATAGAAAGCTACAAAAGGACCAAGGGATACCGCAAGCAAGGAACCATCGGGTGACCATGATGCGTGGTTGGGAATTTCGTCGCGGAAAGCAACAGTTGAGCGAAGGACCCAGAACGCTGCGAGGGCCCGTCGATAAACACGCACCAAAGGGATAGCGGAGCACCTACATTCAGAGGAATCCTTCTTTTTCGACTGTATTGACCTAAGACGCCACATCTTGATGCTGCCATCTTGGCCAGTCGTAACGAGCAATCCAATAGGCTCAGGCGAAAACGAAATAGAAGTAATCTTGGTCAGCCCGTGAGGGCGGTTGACACGAGTGTTCAAAACCCAAGAGCTGGAGGCCTCTTCCCAACGCCACATCTTGAGATATGCCTCTCCACGGAACGAATCGTCTCCCGCTCTCGTGTCAACTGTAGCCATCCACTCGCCAGAATGAGAAACAATGGCACATACAACGCGTGATGGTTCAAGGACCTTCTCTTCGCGCCGTGAGACACGATTGGAGGGCGCGATCTCTAGCTCGGCGATAAGCTTCGATTTTGACAGAGAGTACGTCTGCAATGAGGATGGGTGCGATGACGGAAGAATGACAGTAGCTGAAAGAGAATGAACGGCCAGAGGCGTTGAATCTGACGGGTTCTGGGAAGAGTCTGACGAAGTGTCAGGTACTCGAACTGTTCCCTTTACGACGCTTAACTCACCAAATTTGATCCGCGAAAAAGAGCGAGTGATTTTCAGCGTCTCCGCACCAACGAAGACGAAGCTCGCGTCTGTGAGACCGAGCAAATATTCCTCTGGTCTGGACCGCGGGATCGAGATGTTCATGATGGGTGCGCCAACGCGAGGAACGAACTCCTTCTTGCCGGTGTGGATTTGCCAGATGACGAGCACAGATTCCTCGCCACCACTCAGCAGGTACGCGCCATTCGAAGTAAACGCGAGGGCCGACACGGCATGGGCATGCCAGTGCAGAGTCGTCGTCGGCGCGCGCTTCTCGACACCAACCACTGTCTGCGTCGTCAAATCCTTGTCTAGGCAGTACCATAGACGGACGACGCCCTTGTCGTCACCAGTAGCGAAATACTCATCGAAAGGGTGGAAAGCGAGGCAGGTGAGCGCTTCGGGGGATACGAACTTCGTGAAGCCAGCCTTAAGATCCGCTGTGGAAGCAACGTACGCCTTGTGACCGGCAATAGCAACGAGCCATGCACCTGACGGCGACATGGAGAAGCCGTGAGGAAGACGTGTCTTGCCTACAAGAGCGATTTCGGAAGAATTTTGAATGTCGCGGTTCGCGGTCTCCAGTGTAGGTTTAGTCGATATACGCAGAATCAGCCCATCGTCTGACAAAGCTGACAGACAGCATGGCTAAGTAAGGGGTCAGGTGAGAGAAAGCATGGGCGTACAGGCCTTTCCCTTCCCCCTGGCATACTGCCGTTTGGCAGTTGAAACGAAAAGACAGTCTTTGAACTGTTGGTGAGCGGCGATAAAATGTACGGGATGCTCGACGTTTAGTGTCTGTAACAAAACTGCATCTATAAAGTTCCAGGTTTTGATACAGCCATCGAGAGAACCGGTAATGAGCTGGAAAGCGTTATGTGGGCTGAGAATAGCGGATGTGATAATATCTTGATGACTCCCGGAGGTCCCAGACGAAAGCGAAGACACAACAAGGCCTGTAGCGGCGGAGTATACCTTCACAGATGACCCAACGATGTTGAAGAAATAACTTTTGGATAGATGAGCATGGGCGTGCTAAGGGAGACTGCACATAGTAAACGCAGGAAGTTCGTACCTGCCGTCCTTCGTAAACACAGGAGCCTGCTTGCTTGGTGATGCGTCCGTTATCGACACCCACGGCCACTCCTCGCTCTCCCAAACGCCTGAGGAAGCACTCGGTCCATCGTCGTGGCTTGGTCCCGCTTGAACATTACCAAGATCTTGCACAGACGCTCGCGCTTTGCCTTTATCGAGCTTCCTCTGCGGCTTCTTTTTCTTCTGGATATTCGCGCCTTCTCCCCTCGATCGTCTTGCGGTATGAGCAGAGGCGGCCATGAGCTTGGAATCGACCATGAGAACCCGAGGCACGCGAAACATGATCGAAAAAACGACTGTCTTACTTGTCCAGGCTTTGATGATCACGTGCTCTGTCGAGGGAGGTAAATATGTCATCTGCGTATCGCAGGAGAGGCTCACCCAGTGCTTGATCTTGCGCCCTGTTGCATCAGCGCACTCGGAGCCACCATAGACGAATTCTTGGGCATCTGCCAGCACCGAACAGCAGCGACCCCCGGATTGTACATCACGTGAACTGAGCTCATCCCTAGTTGATATTTGCCCGCTACGCTCGCAAATATTCGACTCAACTCAGTCAGATCTAGACGACAACAAACAAATAAATGCCACTGGGACCAAAGGCCTAAGTAGAAATAAGATATTGATGTGCAAGTAGTACAGATGCTAATCGATAAGGATGTGTGATACAGACCAAGTGACGAACGAGTAATCAAAGCAACAGCAGCAACCGGGAAGCTCACATATTGTCCGAAATCGAATGACCGCCATTGATGCTGGTAAGTGTGTTCTGCGCAGAGGCCTCCTCTCCCTCCACCATCTTGTACCCCGCAAACACCCGGGTGGTTTTGACGGGAACATCAGTGTCGTCCTTCGCTAATAAAGCTCGTGAGTCAAGAATCGCCTTCCGCCGTCGCTCCTCCTCAGCTAGGTCGGCTTTTGGTAGAGGTTCTCGACGTGGAAGTGGCAGGCCCAGCTCCGTAGATGAGTACCAGAACGCTGTACGAGCGCGAATATCGCTAACAGAGGGCGTCAGTCCATGATATGAGTCAGGCGTACTTGATTAACAGCGCACCGCTCGTAAATATCGAACAGCTCTTCGAACCGACTCCTGTCTTCCGCCTCCCATCTCTTTTCCGCGTCCTTCTGTTCCTGTTCGCTCATGGCTTCCGCCAGAGATTGATCCAACGGTTTGCTTGGCGTCCACCCGACTTCCCGCAGACGCTCCCGACCGGCTCGGGTCTCTTGCAATAGCAGTAGTTCTTCCCACATAGCCTCCTGACATCCACGGACACCAAGGTACGCCTGCCAGAGAATCACTGCGCGCGTTCGACTGCTTAACTTATCGAGTCCGCGGAGCGGAGGACCAGGAAGCATGTTCGGATCACTAATGTCCTCCGGCAGCGGCGCGGCCCAGGTACCTCCTCCTGCCTTAGGTCCAGGGAAGTTCCAGTTACGCCAGATGTTGTCGTCATCCCTATCCCGAGGTGAGGGTTCCGGCGTCATCAGTGTAGGGGTGATACTGTCGTCTGCGAAGCTAGGAAATCGAGCCGACAAATCACTTTCTGCAACGGAAGAAGACCGTTTGGATTCCGAGGTGGCCGAGAAAGGCGGCGGATAAGCGACGGAAGGTGGACGTGTGAAGATGGTGGACTCGACGCGAGAAGATATATCAGGAAGATCTGACGATTGTCGGGCGGTGGGAAGAGGCCTGAGAGGACTGAGGAAAGGCATACCGAAGTGTAACGTCGGTCCGTGCATACACCGTGAGAAGAAGGGCGTGAAATAAACTGCCAATGTGTCTGCTGCACGTCAGAACGACGCTGGTGCAAAGAGCTTGACACGCACTAGTCGGCTTCATATTGATAAAACGACTTTCGTGTAATGAAACAAAGAGCAGCTCCAGGAATGTATGGTCGTGCGGCTCGTCTTGAGGCGGCGGAGAACTGCGATGGTCGCTCACAGGCGAGTTTGGTGGCGAGGGGGGGGCTGTCTCTGGCTCGAACCCATTTACGGGAGTAGTACTTGCCTTCGAGGATGCTCTAGTCCGAGGCTTGGATCGCAGCGGCTCGGAAAACCATCGAGGTATAATAGGAAATGTGATGTCTTTCCAGATCGTGAGTTGTATAGAGAGTAACAACTGGAGGCGTGACATACCCTCTTCGGTGACTTCGACCACGCCATTTGGGGCGAGCACTCGATTAACTTCCTACATAGGCATAAGGGACATAAAGCATACTGTAAGCATATGCGTACCTGGAAAAGAGATATCCACTGCAGCGGCATATCGGTCATTGGGGCGATTTTATACACCGGAGAATAACGCACCTTATTCTCCGGAACCCCTCTCGCGATGCTCATTATACGAACGAAATCAAAGGAATTGTCGTCGAACGGCAGCCTTTGGGATAGACTTCCAATTATCTTCAGATCCTAAACACCGATTGAAAACGCGAATTTAACTCACAAATTACCGTGCTGCCAGCTTATACGGCTGGCCAGCTGGGACTCAAGATACGCGGTGGGTATCTGGATGTTGACCAAGTCGAACCCAACAAATTCGGTCTCTTTCCAATACTTCCGTGCAGTATTAATAATCCAAGCACCCGTCTGAGTGTGTGGGGATTAAGTGGCAGGTAGGGGGAGATGAGGGCATGTAGTAATGAACTCACCCCGCACCCCAAGTCCAGAGCTCGCTCCGGAGGTGGCTGATCGACGTGAACAGCGGTTGGAGTTGTCATAACTGACAACCGAAGACAGAGGTCGATAGCATCGCTTAACATTAGAGAGGTTATTAACGCAGACAGACATAAAACGGCATACGACGGACCGATCGAGAATGTCCTTGTCGTAGGACAGGGGGTAAGGAGCCTTAGCCGCCGCGTAGCCGTGATGCTTCCTGCCATGCTTCTCAACCCACTGGTTCTCCCTTGTGGGACGAGTCGGCCTGCGACTATCGAAAGAGGCGGGAGGAGATATAGTAGCGAAGGAGTAACGGGCTCGAGAAGCGTCTGGCATAGAAGAGGACGCATGTGCTGGACCAAACATCCAGCGCGTTATGGCAACAGATACAAAGACAAAGGAGACTACTGAGTCGTGCGTGATGGCTGTAGAAGTGCGAGGAAAGACTGTCTCAGGGGCGCGCGCGCTCCCAGGAAGGTCGGGAACTCGGGTTGAAGGTGATGCCAACATCTCGTCAGATGCGAGGCTGTCGGCTTGGTGGCGGCAGACCTGTCCCTCAGACTTGTACAATCACATAGCCTCCAGTACAGTCCACTGTCTTGCCCTTCCTTAGCTTCTAGCATCCATAAACACAAGTGAACATCCAAAACTACCCGTCACTTCCTGATGATTCCCCTTCCCACCCCTCTTCCATCCGTAGCAGCGCGAACCGCCCGCCAACGCTTTGTAGATTCTCATCTTCCCCCTCGTCCTCCTCATCTTCTTCTTTGAGCTCTTCATTGCTCTCGCAACTATGAGGCTGATTCGCCCCTTCATCTTCCGAGCTTTCTCCAGCATCGTCATCGCTGTCGGTGCAATGCTGTCCTCCCGATACATTGTCGATCCAGATTCCACTGCCGAACGAATTGAGCTCCATCGAACTCGTGTGCGGGGGCCAAAATGCCCAGTGGATCTTGCTCTCCACGAGCGCCCGCAGAACTGCACGAGAAATCAACACCACTATGGACAACGATGCTCCTCGCGTCCACACTCACTGGCGTTTCCTGCACGATTCACATCGACACGCCCTGCTTTAGCTGTTACCCATCCTTTCTTCTCTGCGTAGGCTGTCATGATATCCATCGCAGTCCAGCTCAAATCCTCCATAGCTTCCCTCCGAGGCATCCCCTCGCGCCATGTCCGCTTATCTGCACCTGGACCAGTTTTCGTGGACGGATGAGAGAGACCCAGGATCTTCTCAAGGGGAAGGAGATGACTTGCATATGTCAGACACATAGGTATGGCGGGCATGCGGGAGATGGGGAGGATGCCGCTCAAGACCTGGAGCTCCAGAGGAATCAAGGCTGGCAGGACGAGTCCTGGACAGTCAACCAGCCGAAGCTCAGGAGTCCAAAATGTCGTCTGAAAGTGTTTAGTCTAGAAAAGCATGACTATGCTTAGTTTGTTGCATGCCAAGCGATACAGCACCTTTCCTGGGGTTTTGGACGCTCGAACCCTGGGCGCACCGAAAAGAGCATTCAGAAGGGAAGACTTGCCCACATTCGGCTGTCCTAATGCCACTGTCGAAATTCTGAGTTCTTCTACCCCGGATGGCCAAGCGTACCGATGAAACCGATGGTCAGAAAGTCCGGCTCGACAGAACCGCCAGTTTCCCTATCATTATCGTGTCTCAACTCCTTGCGAGGAGTATCCGAAGGATCGTGGGCATGCGAGGGGCATGCCGAGGATACCGTGACCCAATCAATTACGCGCTTAATACGAGGGACCCACTTCTTCAGCTTCTCCGGATCGTCACGAATATGCGGAGGCGGCTGCAGCAGTTCTTGATGGACCTCCTGCAGTGTAGAGACGAGACGTTCCTTGAATGTAAGCGGTATGCGAGGCTCGTACTTGCGCTTTCGTGCCGTGATCGTCCCGCCGTCTTGACTGGTCTTAGCCGCGTACGCCTCGACCATGACGATCCTCATGCCAGGAAATTGGCCGTGAAGATACTCTTGCCAAGCAGCCGCTCGCTCAGGCCCAATGATGTCGACCTTTGTGAGCACAATAATGACACGATGAGGCGCGGAAAGATAAGTCTGAAGTGAAGGTGGAAAATGCAGAAGGGGACACCGAGAATCTAGCAAGACTAAGAGGATGTCAGAAAGCTCCAAGACGCGCCATCTAAGAAGTCTAGTGAATGGACGGCACAGAAACATTCTCAAAAACATACAACTGGCGCCAGACTTCGAGATTACGCTCGAAGGCTGTAGGCGAGAGGGGCATTACCTCGGCTGTTGAGCTCGTTGTATTCTGCCCCCCGTCCTGTAATCCAGCCTGTTTATGCATGCGAGCTTCTTCGCCGAGCTTGAGCCAGTCGTTGACAACAGCATCAGTATGAGCAAGCCATTTTCTGAACAGGCCTTCTTCGTTACGCTCTACCTGGCCCAGGATCTACAGCATCCTTATCGAAATGTCATGCTCTCGCACCTCTTTCTTGGTCATATCAAAGCGCCACTTCGGGCGCTTGATGCAGCCGATCATGCTACTCAGCTCTGCTTCTCGCTCTACTGGTAGCCTTCCGCTCGACGAGGACCAGATCGCAACTTCAGCCGGAATAGGACGAAGCAGCACTTGCTGAGCCGCAGCTGCTTTGCTCTGTTCCAGCAATGACGCGGAAAGCGTGGTAAAAGATGACTGCAAGCGCCGGACGGTGTCAATCTTGGACGAAGAGCTTTGCGACGCTGGTTGAGGAGCACGTCCACGGCCACGTCCTGACCTGCTAGATTTATTGGGCAATTCAGATCTATCAGTGTCGCCACGCTTGACTGCCCGCTTAAGCTGTAGCTGGGCTCTGTGCTCTTTAGCTGATTGGGGTTTCCTGCGGACCATATCTTGGATTCCGGCCGGCAGAATAAGTACTTTACTGAAGCGCTGAGCGCTGAGCAGTACTGTTATCGACGAAGAGGGTCGTCACTTGACTATGGAAGATGGTTGTCGTGGACACGTGGTGGTGGTTGATCAAGCTTGATCTGCTTGTCGCGGGATCCACGCCATTGATTATGAACGTTTCTCTCGTCCTCGTGCTCATGAGATACTTACCAACGGGCCAACGAACCTGTGGACAGCTCCGGGACCACTCCGGTAGTGCACACACCTTAGCATCGCCTTGCTGATGCCAGAAGCAGGTTCTCACATTCTCCGATGTCCACCAGAATTAAAGTGTGCGTCTCCTTTATAATCACTGTCATGATTTCGTCTAGTCTAGCATATGTCGGAAAACTGGGATTGACATTATAATTCTCACCCATTGTGATCTATAATTCTGATTATAATGGCGATTATAAGCAGAAAAATTTGGTCTGAAGTGGTAAACTTTCTCCGAAATCACAGGTTATAATGCTCGTAATCGGCTGTGGGCAATTAAAATGCCATTATAATCGACTGATCGACAATTACGATCATTACGATTACGATTCTAGTTTTCCTACGTTTCTTGGCAGCGCCCTTCACTTCGATGCTTTCCTGGATCAAACGCGAGCAGTCTCATAAACATTCTAAGTCGGTTGACCAAGCTTCTGATACATCTATTACTGCTCCCAAGTCTCCGGTAGACGTCGAATCGGCTCTACTCAACGCCGCCGACCCGCTGACGGCGCTGGCAGCCCCAGTGCAAGCGGCTACGCTTCCCCCTGTTTCCAGTGGTGCCCGGAGTCCTGGTACTGCCCAGCTTAAGCACGAAGAACCTCTCCCTTCAGTTCCTACAGAAGCGGAGCGAACCTTAACGACGGCCCTCAATCATCCCCATGATTCCGTTGTCGCAGAGTTGCATGGGCATCATCCTGACCATGACGTTTCTGCTCGCATAGACGAAAGTGTGCGTGCGCACACGCCTCTCGCTCTCCAGAGTGCAGATACACTGCCCACCACACCTTCTGAGGCTCCTCGTGTATCCCCAGCCCCCCAAGAGTCTGACAAGGACAAGCTCTTCGACCCTTTTACTGGCGTCGCGCTTGGGACTTTCTCTCCCGCCCCGGTCACCTCGCAGGCGCGCGAACAACTGTGGACACACCTCGGTCGCATTCGCGAACTCCAAGCGGACATTGCGCAGATGCATATCACGATGGAGGGTGTCGGGTTTGATCGGCCCGATCACCCTTTGCGATTGCGGGACAAGCGGCCGCGGTTGCGCAGTGGCATAGGCGAGCGGCTCGATTTAGGGGCCAGTGAAGGCGAGCTGGGTATAGAAGACGATGTCGGGGAAGAGGAACTGATGAGGGAGGAGCGGGACCGAGAATTTGAGAGGGCAGATGTTAAATTCGATGGTCGGAAGGAGGGCATTGATGGGATTATGGGCAAGGCATGTAGTGTTTCCCATCTGCTATTCGAGTGTTCTGACAACATGAGATAGCTCGGAGAGCTTGCGCAAGCCTTAGCCACATTCCACGCCCTAGAGACCCCAACGACCGACTTCAGTCCGCGATCGAGTACCATGTCATCCCACGCCGCCGCTGCCACCCTTTCTATGCCCACTTCCCCCACTTCCCCCACTTCCCCGGTCTCACCGTCATCCATATCCATGTCCATGTCTCCCTCCACGCTCGCTCCACAATCGAGGTCTGGTCTACACGCGCGCGAGATCATCCGTCCTGGCAACGATGAATTCTTATTCGAGGGTCAACAGGGTGATGCACCACTGACCGGTGCTCAGTCTTCGTAAATCTAATGGGTGTATTGCCTTCTGAGCGTGGCTACTACCAACGGCTGTTCAATTTGGCCATCCTTGTCAGAAACGGCTTCATCCAATAATATACCGGAAGTATCATCGCACGCTTACCGATCTCTCTTTCCACCCGGGCTCGCTTCTCTGACCGACCCTTTCTAGCCATCCAGATACGCCCACATCTAACGTTAGCGCGTTGACGCCCCTCGGATTGGTGGAATTCGAGCTTCCGCCTTTCATGAGTGGAATATCGTAATCCCTGGGATTACGGAAAACCGCCGTCCCGCCATGCATCGTCCCCAGTTCCACCCATTCAAGGGGGATTCACAGTAGGCATAACGGCAGGGCCACAGGATGCAGCCTCCCGCTCCCGAGCCTGCTTGCCATCGCCCTCTCCGAAACCTTATCCGCGTCAAGGGCGTGCCTATTGGTGACTTGATCGACGCGTGCCCACCCCGATATGTCATGGTGCTGCCGCGCAGATACGGCATGCCGTGTTCTTTTTGTGTATACAATCTCATTTAGGTTGAGTTGGTCAATAATTTACCAAGCGCACTTAGGGGCGAGCGGGCATTCCGCAGCTGGTGTGGATTAACGCTGCGGAAAAGAGCAGCGAAATTTACAGATATTAAGGCGGAGTAAGACAATGGGCGAGCTCAGCTCTAAATAACCAACTTGTGGAGATCGGCGGCTGTGTATGGGAGATGGGATAGTCGGGATCGGTGTTATGATAATGATGCAGAGGACGACTGTAAGAAGAACAGTCCAAAGAGAAATGTTGACGGGAAGACATATAGGAACAGCATCGTACAAAAGATACCAGAAATACGAGTGAAGGCGTACATCACTATAACAAAGAATCTTCTGACGAGAAGCCAGACCATGAAGGCAGGAGCTCAAGAACTTGTCGAAACGAGCATTCCGGCTCGTGTTTTCCCCTACACGTCTCCAAGCATCTGGAGCGCAGTACGAAGCTCCTTGCGCGCATGCGCTGCGTCTTCGTAATCGAGTGCTGAGATTGCAAACCGACAATGTTTCTGGATTTTCGCGATGACTGCAGGGGTCAGGTCCGGAGGTGGGCTGGGCTGACGAGGCGGCGGCGGAGGCACGGCCGCGTACGCCAGGTTTGGGGGCAGTGGTGGCGCACTAGCATAAAGAGGGCCCGATGGAAGTGAGCACGGCTGAGAGGAACGTTGTGCGGGGGGGGTGATAGATGCAGCTATCGTGGGTTGGCTCGGCGTGGTGGGGTAGGCATGGGTTGAGGGCGGGGAATCGCGTGGGACAAAATGCTCCGGTGACGGGGCTCGGTTGAGCGACCTGGCGGAATGCGCAGATTGTGACGACGCAGAGCCCATAGAGCTCGTCCTAGCCCGTCCATGGCCGTTGCCTGCTTTTGCCAACGTGGATGCGGAAGGGGCCGTCGCGAGTGACAGCGATCCGGCACGCGAGCGCCGCTTCTTCGACGAGGACGATCCTATTGAGGATGGGGAAGAATACGGCTCACTCCTGGCGGCGACGTCTTCTTCACCGACTGGCGGCAGAGGACTGACGACAGCGGGGGGTGGTGAATGTCTGCGGGGAGGGGGAGGGCTTGCGAAGGAATCATCGTCTGGTAAGACAGTCGAAGTACCGCGGGAACTAAGGTCGCCCGATACAATCGTTGTGCTCCATGTACCAGAGTCTGCAGTCATCTGGTTGGGTATACTGTCTGCGGTACCGTGTGGTTTAGTGTTTGAGAATGGTGACATGGTGGGAGGAGATGCGACAAGAAGCGAATCTGTCGAAGATGGAAGTGAAGAAAATGTAGCAATTTGTGGGGATTGTGTTGGGGGGGCAGGGTTCGTCGCCATGGAGTTCGAGCCAGCCGGACCCGGATTCGGCGTACGGCCTTCACGGAAAGCTTTTGCGATGTCTGCAGCCTTCCATTTCGCGTAGCGAACCTTGGCCGTGTGCTACAGACCGTATCATCGACAAGGAGGGGAGGCAGGATAGAGGAGTTGAGGAAGCGTGGCGAGGAAAGAAGTTAGGGATCGATCCGATAATATATACATAAGGAATCCGTACCGACTCCCAAGATCCTTTGTCCTCAAAAATCTGGAGCACTTCCAAAAACGTTGCGGCAGCAAGAAACTTCTTGGCCGTATTGCGGGTTGCTTTACCAGCTCTATCCTCGTTGTCGGCGACGTTGAAGACGCGAAGGGCGAAGTCCTCGACGTAATTACATGAGGTCGAGTCGACATTAACGGCGTCGGAAGGACCGATCGTACTCCGCAAGCTCTCTAGGACGGTGAGCAGCTCGCTCAGGAACTTGCGGTTTGCGGGGGACGGGGCTTTGAGAGCGATGCCTTGCTGCGCGGCATAATAAGCACCTGTGTTAATCAGATGAGCGACACGACTACAGTGACGAAAGCGACGGATTACAGACACCAATAAGCGACGACGGGATCTTGTGTCTTAAGCTCGTCAGCGCGCTGGATGAAGGAGGTGATTGACTTGAGTTCAGTGGGGATTGGAGGTAGGCCGAGGAACGATTGGCTGGCCATGAAGGGTCGATCGCGGAGAGTGAGAGGGGCAGGGGGGGAAGCAGTCCTCAAGGGAGAGAGACGGCAGCGCGCAGTAGCGACGCACGGAGAACAATTCGTGGAGGACTTTTAAGTCGGAGCAGGGCAAGGAAAGCAGCAGGTGAGCGCGCTCGTGGCTGAGGATAGCAAAGCCCCGCACGACGTGCAGGACACGGCGTGTTGATTGTGGAGCGGATGCTGCAATCTCAGGGATTGCGATCCGAGGTGATATTAAGATGCGCGGAGTGGCTTGGCTCCTGCTGCTGCCTTTGTGCCAATGGCATGCGTGTTGACCGAAAGCTCGGACGTTTATCCGCCGTCTTTAACTTACCCGCGCATACCCATCATACTTACAGTAATGATTCATGAGGGCAGAACGTGCTCGTCAACGGGATGACGTCACCACTGCATGCCCTGATCCGTGCTCATCGCCGAATGACTACCTATTTCCCGCCTTCCACCATCGGACCCCCGGGATATGTGCACAAGCCACCTGCGCCCGTGGTTTAGAGGGCACACATGTCCGCGTGTTCATCACAGCTAGACCTTGTGATTCTATCGGTCTCCCAGATTTATCTATACTCTTTGAAACGCGGTCCGGGAGCGCTTCCCAAGTGTTAGTCTACCATTTAAGGCTGGGTTTTACTAATCTACTTCCTATATGTGGCTCGTACGCCGCACAAGTTGTTCGCGATCGGGCGGGCTGCGTATCATACAGGTTTCGTTGATTCCGTCTTCTCGACGACGGGCTGGATTCCACATAGGGTGCGCGCAGCTTTGATCAACCTGAAGTAGAGCGCTCGGGCGTAGAAGCCGCGATGGCGGGCCGAGATTCAGAACGGCTATGGCAACGACCGGGGGCTGTCCCGCTCGAGACCCCTGCGTTGTCGGACAGGTGAATAGCGACCCTTCAATTGTGCCGGCAGTAGCCAGCTCCCAGAAGTTACGAATGGCTAGATGAGACTGGATCGCGGTTGGCGTGCTGGCATGCGGCAAACGTACCGCACTCTTACACATATAGCCCGTCGCGGTTCTGGCTTCTGGGCTCTCGGCCTGCTAGTTCCGTGCGGTGCGACTGCTGGCGACGACCCTTGTCCTGGCATTACGAGGGGCAAGTGTCAGGCATTGACCTAGTCGAGGCGTATAGATGCGATCTCAGCGGTGGCGTCCTATCGTTAGCCAGAACGGGTGTCGAAGGGGAAAGAACGATAGGGCGCGTACTGTATAGTGCGAGGGTCTGACTTGGCGAAGACCGCCGCTTGGTTCATCGCCGCCGCAATTTGTCCAAGGAATGTCAGTCGGCCGAAGTTCGCAGGGTTCGTGTCTCCTGTGCATCGACACGTTTCCTTATTTGACGAGTAAGTACTATTGCTTTGATCGCGGGAGACGAGAAGTTTAGAGACCATCCGCGATGTGAGCTTATTACTAGCATGCTAAAGGCCATGGCTTCCTACCGACACCAAGGACGTAGCTTGAGAAGAGAAGTCCCATCCAGACATCAAGTCGTATGAAGGTGTCCGGGATACCGTGACAGATGCCGTTAACGTACGTTATTTACCTCCCAGCACATGCAGCACGAGTCTGATTGTGTTCGTATGGACCTGGGTATGGAAAAAAAGGCCGCAAGGCTCAGGCTATGTGAGGTTCGGATCGGGCTGACTCGGAGAACACCCGGGCGAGAACCATACCAAGATGTGCGTTTACCCAGATGCTGGATTGGTAACTTGGCGCGCGCTTTGCAAGTAGGACTCTTTATAGAACGCGCGGAAGAACATCTGCGCCTAGCATCGTGTCAGGACCGAGTGATCCTTTCTCGTTAGATACAGGGGCCTGGTGATAATATATTATCAGCTAAGGTTGAGCATCCTGCATGACGGCAGGAGCTGTCGGAGACATGGTTGGCGCTGTGAATCGGTGATGCTACGTGTGGCAAAGGATCAGCCCAGCTTGCCGACTTGGATGGCCCAACGTCCAGTTTTAGTGCCAGTGGTGCCTGTACAGTGTACTTTTTCAGGCTGATGGCTGGGCAGCGGGAACCGGCTTTCAAGTCTTCCACGTCCATCGGACAGAGTAGCGGCGTTAATGCGCAGAGGGCTGCAGTACTGTGTCAGAAAACGAGAGAGCCATGTGTATACTGCATTGTTTGTTATATGTGGGAGCGCCTCACTTTGGCCTCACCTTTACGCTGTGGAGTTTTCCATCGAACTTGGGCGGGACCGCGAGCGTTTGTCGTTCTTCCGGATGGACAGACACATCGGCCGGGTACATCACTACTCCAAACCTCGAAGACCCGATATGCGGTATATAAACAACACTAGCATACGGCTAGGATGCAGTTTCCAGGCCGCAAAACTCTATTGAGAGTCCAGGTCGGAGCATGCGGCGAAGCAGTATAACTCGTAGTATAAGAACCTGTCCAAGTGCGGACACTGACAAGGATGACATACGGGAGCTCTGTTTGGCAAAAGCGCAGAAAAGAGCTCTGTATTGTGGGCATTTCAGCTGAAGTCACGATAACAGTAGATCACAGCGCGGGGGTCCAGGGCGAGTCCCCAGTCAGTGCGTGCCCGAATCCTCCGCGGGCTGGACTAAGTGTTGAACTTCTTGGGGAAAGTCGAGGCGTTGCGGAGGAATGGAGTCCCAATTGGCTACCTACGGCATGCAAGGCGCACCCGTCTGATTATCAGTGGTGGCCGCTCGCACGTTTTGTGGCCTGAGAATGGAACTATCGTTGATGCCTCAGCCACCGACTTGACGCCCTGGTGCAACTGTACCACGTCCACCACAGCCATGCTTGCGGAGGATTACCGGTACGGCCAGTTTACTAGTATGGCCAACCTCTTTCCGCGGAAGTGCATGCTGACAGACGTCGTGGGAACCGGTGCGCAGTATAATGAGCTGGTGGGGCAAGCGAGTGGGATAGTAGTGCGTCAGCATTGTCCTCAGCGGTGATATAATTACTAGTTATCTGCTCACGTACGTACCTCCCGTAAGAGGTGATGTGAGCGGCTGAGCGAGAAGCTAACACGCCTGGGCGATATCTGATGTGGTTTGACGTACGACGCACAAGGGCTGGTATTGACTGATGGTAGTAGGCTCGGGGGGAGAAGAAGGTCCGCTACAGTGAAACGGCGGGGTCCTCCCGTGCGCTCGGGGAGGTCGCTGTGACTATTGAATATGAATTAGCAACCAGCTGCGTTTCCAGAGAGCTAGTTGCACTTACTCCTGGTGGTTCGTGGACAGTGTATGGGATAGTATTACATCGACTTGTGAGATGTGTGAAATAGAGTACCGTGGTGGTGATATGAAGCTAGATGCGAGACAAGTACAATAATGCTACAGTAGGCAGAAACAGGTACAGACGGCCTTGTAAAAGGCTACCAATGTCCTAAACGAACCAAAGTGCGATCGAACCCAAGTTCCAGCCAGTTGTCCACACCTTCTACATAAATTTTGGAATCACTAAGTCCCTGGAAGCCGACTCGACGATATACGCCGGCTGCAGCGGCATTATCGTGAGCGACGTATAGCACAACGTCGGCGAAGTGAGAGACCAGGAGTAGCTGTTGACAGACGAAGCGGACAAGTCGCTCCGCACAGCCTCGTTTTCTCCAACGAGGGTTGGTGAATACTTTCGTGATGCCTGCGACATTGGCACTTGATCGGGTAACTGCGACAATCGATGCGATGTCGCTTGGCTCTCCCGGTCGATTCACCTCCAGGACCCATACTAGGCGATGGCGAACGAGATAACGGGCTTCCTTTAGTGCTGCTCGGGGTGTGAGGACAAAGGGTTCCTGTACGACTATGAGAGCCATGTTCGGGCACCCTGAATGAAGTCTACGTGCCGATGTCATCGCGAAGCCTTGACACAGCTCTGCGATCACAAGTATGTCGCTATCGCATGCAAGACGTGGAACATAGAATAAGTCGGCAAAAAAAGTCATCTGTCGACGAGTGAGGGAAGATTTGGTGCAATAAGTGAGCTTGGCGGAATAGTAGGGTTCTTGATACGGGCGTATGTTGGTGTAGCACGACCAGAGTGCAGCGAATGCCCGTGTGACGGGCTCTGGTGCGAATACGGAGAAGACCCTAGACGGGTGAACATGGTTGAGAAGGCCCTGAATGATGGCGTCGAGCCGGGGCCGGATAAAATCGTCGCCGAGATCATCAAAAGGTGTGTTTGCGAAGATGAATAGGGGGTAGGAGCCGAGAACTCCCTCCGTACAGGAAAGCACGAGGTCAAGCTGTGGCTCTCCTGTGGCGGCAACGTGGAATGTAGAGCAAGTCATCCATAGCTGTACGTCTTCGCCACCCTCTATACTGCAGGCCCTGAGAGCATGTGGGTACATGACATTGGAGTCACGCTCGCGCCGACGGAAGGCCTCCCAGACCTGAGGGGGGAGATGGGATGCATGGCGGTACACATTAACGATGTGCTTGGGGACGGCAGAAGGCATGGTGCAGCTGCGTGGATGACGCTCGATGAACGGGGACACCCAGATCTGAATACGTGCGTTTTATACGTCGGGGAGGTCCATTAAGCAAGGGGAATCGCGATCACATCGGTTACTCAACACCTTGACAGAGCCTATCCAAGCCATCGCGTCCTTGGAGAACCGGCTAGAAATGGGGGCCAGATACCTGGGCACCTGCCTCGGTTCGTTCCGTTTCGCAGAGATGCTGTGCGTGACAGATACAGGCACCACACTCGGTGACGAGATGTCGGCGTGAATTGTATGATACTGCGTAGTCAGAATCGCAAGACAGATGTCTATGACTGTTGGGCGTGGCGGACTTTAATCTAATGGGGAGAAAAATGGCATTCAGCGAATGAGCCGGCAAAGCAGTGTGACTGGGTACCAGCTACGGAGACTGGGTAAGAAACGGATGCCACATACCTCAATTTGCTTGTCAGGGCCTCATTCATCACCCAAACATCCTTAATCTTTTATTGACGACATTGGTGGCCTATAATGGTCGCGACTGTACACGGCGGTGCGAGAGGCGCAAGGGCGAAGGCTGTGTGATGACCATCGGGGCGTGTTTGTCGGCCTCAGGCTCCTGAAACCATCTAAAGGCGAGGTTATCGGAGGCCGGCTGAGTGCAACAGGGCCGGAGAAATATTCGCCGAAAACGAGTCAGAGCTGGTGATGAACGTCGATGAACGCTTGGACCGCGCAGTCGGAAGTCGGATCTCAGCGAGTAAGAAAATCGCTCAGCGAGTAAGGTCAAACAGAGCCAAATATGTGAGCTTCTAGGCAGGGCTGGTCTGAGCGACTCGACTCCGACAATCGCTTGTTCTCAGCTACTGTAATCTGCAGCCCTTTGCACCTATCTACTCACAATATGAACAGTGAAGATGTGCGGGTGCATACCAGTAACGTTACACGTCGTGTAAAGATGTCAGATGAACAGGATCATCGGAGGGTATTCCGGAGCGTCCTCGACAACCCTTTCCATGTCGCCTGGTATATCATGCCCCACTGACAACTCCACAATGGCCGTACTCACGCTCTTCTTCCAGGCCTTCTACGCCTGAAAACGTGCAGAAGGAACTCCTTTCTCATGTAGAGCAACTGCTCGTGGGCATAGCGAATTTCTCCGCTCGGCGAGAAGAAGCGTATCGCCAGAAACGCAAGTCCTCTAGGGTTCACAGTATTGCGAAACGGAGAAAGATAGCCGTGCCAACGCGCCTCGGCGAAACGTCTACTTCTCGGTTCAACGACAATGTCCACCAGGAGATATCCTCAGTAGATGCTGTTGCATCTGGAGAGCCGATTTTGACACATTTCTCCCCTCCAATAGCTCTCCGCCATCTGACGATTGGGATTAACGAGGTCACCAGACGTCTGGAAACCTACGTCCGGTCTCTATATAGAGCAAGTTGTGTCATTTCTAGCACGCCTGCGCAACCGACATCACCATCGCCATCAGCCTCCCAATATCGAGCGCCTGTGTGTTTGGTGCTAGTGTGTCGCAACGATATCAGCCCTCCCGCCCTTGTGGCACATCTCCCGCAGCTTGTTGCGTCATGCAACCCACGCGTCGGACGTTTAGCCGGCGAACAAAAGCAGACCGCCGAGATCAAGCTTACATCCCTACCCCGTGGGGCTGAGCTCATTTTCGCCCGAGCGCTGGGTCTCAAACGAGTTGCCGCCCTTGCTATAGACGTACGACCCCGCTTGTCCGCTACCTATCATAATCTGAAGGATTGCTAGGCAGACATGCCCGGGCTCGATGGACTGCAGAGTTGGATAGATTCCATTCCGATCCTTCGTGCTCCGTGGCCTCTGGTGAACGCCGTGAAAGCACAACAATCTATGGAACCGACTCATATCAAGCAGCTACGCACAACCGCTCCCAAAGACCTGCGGGCAGCCAGAGAGGCCAGGGCTCGAGGTCGCGCGGATGCAAAGAATAGGAATAAATCGAAGGCGCAGAACGGCAAGGCTACCCAATTGTCGCAAATCTGGGAATGGTAATTGCTTATAAGCGCTAAAATCGCTACAATTAAGCCTGGTAGCTTATAACGCTTGTAAGCATCAAAAGATCCATCACAAGGGACTATTATAAGCCCCTTACAATTACTCACAGGAGCTCGCAAGCTGCCTGTGAGATACTGTCCTGAATTATGATCAAATTTTTAATATTGCTATGAGCAGCATCACTTAAAAGCAAGATCTCAAATTTGTGACACAAGCATGGTAACAACCTTGTTGAAAGGGTGATGTAATGTAAGAAATATTTATAGGTCCACCATTGACTCTTTGGAGGAGAACACTTTTTCCCATGATATCAAACATCAATTCACATAGAGCTAGATCCTGTGCATGGTACAGTTTAAGTACTACAACAAAGAAACACAGAGTGATAAACTTCAGACAGCATGGCACTTTTCCAGTCATTTATGTTCTCAACCCAATTGAGCCTCTCTAATCCACTGTGTTGTAGTACATATGTGTAGTATAACATAGTATTGTTTTTTTTAAAAAAGACCCAATTGAGCTAGTTTGAGCCTTACCGCTCGTAACGTGTTGCACGTCACTTTTTTATTTTCTAAAATTTAACCTTCATATACATTAGCGCTGCTCGCCCTCGCCACTTTGCCAGCTTCCGGCTGCTCCACAGCTGCTCGTCCGGTGCACACACGGCGTGATTCGGTTTCTCCGCAACACTGCTTCTGCTTAGCGGTGCTCACCTGTGTTAGCCTTAATTCATTCTCTCAGTTATGTTCATCGCTATCGTTGGAACTCGGCACTCTGGGCGAAAATCTGTTGCTGAGTACCTCCTGTCTCAAGGGTTCAAATTATTGAGTGCTACACAAAGACATGTACGTGCACTTTCTATCCGTTGCGGCATTCTCTGATACTCATGAAAAATCAACGGTGCTCAATCGCCGGGCTAGTCCTCAGCTCTGTCTAACGGAGCGACATCATCCCCTGGTCTTGAATTTGATTCGCCGCAGGAAATGCTTGCGTTCGTCACAAAACATTGGCAGGATGATTTTGTGACGATAGACTTAATCAACGTTCATGCTATCGAAACATTCGCCAAGAGACCTTTTTTCATGCTCGTTAGTGTTGACGCCCCCTTGCTGACCCGTTTTCGTAGGTCAGTTTTGTGTCTTTACGCGATCGCGCATTTTCTAAACTATTGCGGAAGAGGATCTGCTAGGTCGCTCGAGGCTTTCATCGCGGAGCATGACAAGCTTCAGTTCCAGTCTATCGATGCGGCTACTGGAGCACTGGCGTGCGTTCAAGAAGATAAGCTGTCGTCTCTCAGTGATCTTTCACGTTTTGTGAAAGTCCATATCGTGAACTATTTTGAGACTTTACCCTTGCTGTATCAACACCTCGACTCTCTGTGTCTCCTTGATCAAGATCGTCTCCGACCATGTTGGGATACCTACTTCATGGTAAGGTATCTACTCAGCCTTGGACGGCATGGTCAATGATGTACAGATGCTCGCTTCGCTTGCATCCATGCGGTCAAACTGCATGAAACGACGCGTGGGTGCGATCCTGGTGCGCGAAAAACGCATTGTTGCAACAGGGTATGCGTTTTCCTCTGCATGCTGTCGTGGGACATAGTCGATGTGACTTCCCTCAGCTATAACGGCACGCCGCGCGGCTTGATAAACTGTAACGAGGGCGGATGCACTAAGTGCAATGGGACGGGCACGAATAACGAAGCATGTCTCTGTTTGCATGCAGAGGAGAATGCGCTACTAGAGGCAGGGCGAGAGCGCATGGCTGGCGCCACCCTTTATTGCAACACGTAAGCTCCCTACCGGCATTACTTGGCCCGGGGACCTATCGGGTTACAGTTGTCCTTGTTTGACATGCACGATCAAGATTGTTCAAGTTGGTGTGCGAGAAGTGGTCTACAACTTGAGCTACAAAGTGTACGCCGACTTGTTCCCATTCTTTTCGTTGAAATCGACGCCCATCGCTTTAGGGATGATGCCTCGGCCAAGTTGTTCCAAGACGCCGGTGTCACCCTTCGGCGACATGCGCCACCACCGTAGCGGTACAGCGCCGTGCAGTTGGACTTGCCGGTCGCGATTTCCGTGTCGTGCCTGTTTTTTTGTTTGGCCTAGCCAAATAATCGCCATCGTACCAGTTCTCGCAGGTGACCGGTGACCGCCGCTCGCCGGTGCCGAGCCCTGCTGGCTTAATGCTACCGCGATACATATCTTCCTTCCCTTCATCCTTCACTATTGCTGTCCTGGGTCGGGAAATTATGGATTACATTGGTACACGGAGGAGGATGTACGTCGATTCGATGCTACCTGTCTTGCCACTTGTTATGAAAGGACTCCATACAATCGTGTAATGCTACAATGATTCTGGCGAGGTCCAGAGCCCCGATGCTCTACCCCTCGGCCGCCCTTGCATGCTAAGAACTGAACAACTGGACCTTCTTGTTTATCTTCGAGCTCGAAATCCAGCTTAGTATCCCGATGATACCTAGACATGCGCTGCTTGATGCGTTTAGGACTGAAGCTTCTGCTACAAGGGGCCCGCTCAGGTGTAATAACTCTAAGTGAAGCGCAGTTGTACTGCAGAATGCCTGTGCAAAGTTGGCAGCCAATTGCTAATATTCATGGCCGCGAGAGCTGTCTATAGTTTGATATGTTGTTGGGGGGTGGACATGCCAAGGTTCGACCATTATTGCACACGTGGCTACACGTAGATGCTCGAAATTTTGGTTCCGTTCTGCCTGAGTCAAGTACTAGTACTGCGGCTGAGTCCAGTCTCATTGCTTATCCAAACCATCAACCTCCTATGGTTTTGCTCGTACGATCGGCGTCCATCATACCAGCATCCTCCTAAACTCAGATTATATGCGTCCAGAACCTATATCCTAATCCACGGCAGCTGTGCACTCTCGCAATGACGATCACGTGCCCTCGCATCCTCATAATCGACTCTTACGACTCCTTCACACACAAGTGCGTTCCGCTGCTCGAGATTTCCACCGAATTAATAATTTGCCCGGATAGTCTCGCCTCCCTCTGTAAATCAGCCGTCAAAGACTGTAGAGTGCATATTATCCGCAATGACGCTCTTTCTCTCGAACAACTCATGACTGTTCTCCCGAGTTTCACCGCCGTCGTAGTAGGCCCAGGACCCGGGAGTCCAGACTCCCCTTCTGATGTAGGGATAATCAACGAGCTGTGGGGATTACCTGATTCTCATGTCGTGCCAATATTTGGTGTCTGCCTTGGTTTGCAAAGCCTGGCCCTTGCGTTCGGAGCGCAACTAAGGACGTTGAAGGTCGTGAAGCACGGTCAGATCTCACGACTTCAGCACAACGGGACCGGTCTATTCCAAGGACTGAACGATGCCTATGTCGTTCGATATCACTCCTTCCACGTGCAGTTAGAAGAAGGCGGTGTGCTCGAAGAGCTGGCTTTCGCGGACGATGGCCAGGAAAACGGGCACGTTGTCATGGCCATTCGACATGTTACGAGGCCATTCTGGGCTGTTCAATATCATCCCGAGTCGGTTTGCACAAAAGGAGCAGGGGTGGATGTCCTGCATAACTTCTGGCGTCTTGCGAATGCTTGGTCGACCCTGAACAGTAGGACTCAGGCACCTTGGACGGTAGTCTTGGAGCAAATCGTCGGCCCACATTGGCCGCCGTTCCATGTCCCCAGGCCGAGCCCCCCTTCACTCCCTCCCTGCATCGTGCACTTCGCCACACTAGATCTCCCTAACTTCTCCGTGACGAAAGCGTGCGAGCGCCTGGGCGTGCGCGACGAATTATCCCCGTTCATTCTCCTCCACTCTGCATCTCATCCCGGCAGGTTCTCTATTATCTGTTGTATGGACGACGACACTCCCAGATTTTTGTTTACTGTCGGCCAACCAGACGTTGAGGTGATACGAGGCACGCGTACACGTTGTGCACTTGGCTCCCTTGATGTATGGTCCTGGCTCGCTTCCTTCATGCACTCTCATCGCGCCCGAGGAGGTCCATTAGAAGTGCCTTTCTGGGGTGGCTTGGTCGGCTATCTCAGCTATGAGCTTGGCACAGCGGGACTGGCGCCGCAATTGTCACCTCGCAAATACGGACGACGCCATCCAGACATCAACTTGGCGTTTGTGGAGAGGAGCATCGTTTTCGACCAGTACAGAAAGGTGCTCTACATTCAGACAACCAGGCCTAACGATATGGGTTGGATTGAACGAGCAAAAGTCATAGCCGTGAACTCCTGCGAAGCTCGCAAGAACGACAGCATACCGCGCCCTATCTTCTCCAGCTCGCCTGTCGTGCACCTACCAGATGAGATGCTGTACAAGTCTCGCATACAATCCGCCAAGGAACGCCTCTTCGCGGGGGATTCGTACGAGCTCTGTCTCACGGCGCCCACCAGCATTACCGTGAATTCCATTCTGGCTTCTCCGTTGTCATCTTCCTGGGAGATGTACAAGCTGCTACAGGACAAGAACCCCGCACCTTATTCTGGTTATCTCCGCCTATCCCCCACTACCTTGCTCTCTTCCTCCCCTGAGCGCTTCCTTTCCTTTTCTCGGCCACCGCACTCTCGGTGCCAGCTCCGCCCGATCAAGGGAACGGTTCAAAAGGGCCCTGGGATCACCCGAGACATCGCAGAACGCCTGCTAGCTGGTAATAACAAAGAGGTTGCAGAAAATCTTATGATTGTCGATCTCATTCGTCACGATCTACACGGCGTAGTCGGAGACGACGTCGTTGTGAAGCATTTCTGTCGTGTCGAGGAGTATGAGACCGTCTGGCAATTGACATCTATCATTGAGGGTGGTCCCTCGCCGGATTTTTCGTTAGGTGTGAGGGAAGAAATGGGATGGAGAATTTTACAGCATAGTCTACCACCCGGTGCGTCGAGATCAAGTACTCGGATGCTGGTGATGCTAATGTCACCTGTAGGTAGCATGACGGGTGCCCCAAAGAAGCGCAGCGTCGAAATCCTACACGAGCTTGAGGATAGCGATAGAAGCCTCTATTCCGGCGTCTTTGGGTTCTGGGACGTTGGCGGTGGCGGCGACTGGTCGGTGATTATTCGAAGCTGCTTCAAGTACGATGGTGGTCACGCGGATGGTGCGTTAACAGAAACCAAAAGCGACAGCTCGGAGCTGTTCCACGAGAAGTGGACGATCGGTGCTGGCGGCGCGATTACCGCCCTATCCGATTCGCAAGCAGAGTGGGAAGAGATGTGCACTAAGCTGAAGAGCGTTTTGCAAATCTTTTCAGCTGTACAGTAGGGTTCACTTCGGCCCTACTGCCTTGAGTATGGTATAGTCCGCTCTCTTTTATCTTTAGTCCGGCATCTGGTGACCATTTGGGCTACCTTGGACCTTTTGACGATACTCCACTCAGACCAACTGGATTCAACCCAGTTTTCTATCACAAATATTAATATTTTCCTCTTCGCATCCACCTGTGCCTTATCTCACTTCACCCCATACGTAACGCTAGATAATCATACAAATAACACAGGGGTTTAAACGTCGTTCTCATGCCATAAGGGCAATATGCTTAAGTTCGCTAGATGGATCTTGAATCACCGCACGCTGTGATAGAAGGGAGTGGTCTTACTTCTGAACCTGCTTTCCCACCTTCATTGATTCATAGACTGTGTCTTCAGTGTCCTCGGCACGGATTCTCGTGTTCTGGTTCGCCAGACGGAGTTCTTGAGCCCGCTTCGCCAGAGATGTGATGGGTACAAGATCATAATCTGATGATAAATGCCAGAAGAACGTCGAAGAGATACGAATGAGAGGACGATTAGGGAATTCCTTCATGCGACGCTTGATTGTCTGTGATCGAGAAATCAGATTTAACACGGTAGGACTGGGATAAGCTTGACTTCGACCGAAGATTTGTTAACTACAACTTCGTGGTATCCAGCCTTGATCAGCCCTCCGGTGATGTGCTCAAGCTGCTTGCCGGCCTGGACAAGTAGGTAACAGCCGGTCGGGGGGAAGCGCACCGGGATGCGTTTACCCGTGTTCCGAGCCCAGATGTGCAAACCGGGATAGCGAGATCGACCATGAATGGTGAGGAAATTCAAATCGGTGTGGAACCCAGCAAGGATCGTGTCCTCTTCCCCATACTTGACGAGATCAGACGCAGTAGGTGCCAGGAGATGCGGGCTTCACGAACATCAATATTGGGCTACCGTGAAGCCAGTGGAAAGAACAAGTACCCGTAGCGGCCAGCATCAGTGAATGTCTCGCGAGACAAGCCCAGACCAAGTGCTGCCATCTGCGCTACACCTTCTACACTACACGAGATATTTAACTTGCCCGGGACGCTCAAGGAAGCACGGCTGACGCACGCATTCTTCATCGAAGTTCCCCACTTTTGCATAGTTGGCTCCCACCGCAACTTCAGACTTCCAACCTCTGGCACCACGTTCGGTGCATTGAGACCAGGGTACTGAGTCGGGTAAGGAGGTTGTTCGCCCAGACGCCAGAAGAAGCGGCATTTAGGGTCCGGCTGATGTCCCGCGATATCGAGCGGACGCTCAGCAGGATCGAGACTAGCAATGACACGCAAGCAAGGCTCATCAACGGCACATTTAGGCTTTTCTGTGTTCTCAAGTGTCACTCCAACTTGGTAGCTGAGCTCAGGGCGCTCGTCTCTCTTCAGGTCGGGCTCGGGCTGAGCAAAGTAGTCCTCAAGAAGATCCAAGAATACTGAGTTGTCTTCCTCAGAGACGCGCGAATCATGCACCAGGAGTGCACCGAACGTGATCAAAGCGTCTGCTGCCTACAGAAAAGTTCAAGGACATGAAACAATATCTAGGATACATACGCGCCCTTTTGCATTCGCTGATCACCGCTGGAGACTCGCGAGGCTGAGAGGAGAATAGATCGAGGTCAATGACAGGCAGAGCAACAGACATGTTTGCTGGACGATTGCGAAGCTAAACTCGGGTATGAGACGAAGGAGGTCAAGACGACTCGGGCCTCGACGGCGCTACAAGGTCTGAAGGTACCGTCAATTAGGCGCTCGTCTAAACCATTCGCGTGACTCGGATGCTCCTGCCAAGTTCTTGCGATAACGAAATATATATAACCACATCCATGTACCTTGTCAATTTCCTGGCGGATGAACAATCCGCATTATGTTGTCCAGAAAGCCGACATTGAATAGGAGAGGGTATTGATATCAGGGCAAATGGCTAGGTTGGGTACAAGCTATTCACGGTTTAATAAGCGCCTGATTAGCGTGCAGCATGCGACGCGCGGAGCGGTACTACCGGCGTGTTTGCACCCTACTTCTAACCACAATCCCCATTCACTGCCCTCATCTGCGACGTTCCGCCTACGATGTTGAAAGTGCGTCGCCGAGACAGCGATGCGTGGATCCCACCTAACGTTAGACAGATTTGGACCCTTAAGAAGAACGAAGAGGCCGCGGCAAAGAAGAAGCCTAAGACGAGCGCTGCGCAGATTCGTGTGCAGAAAGGTGCGCTGCCTTAGACACATTTTCTTCCGTGTAATGTGAATGCGATATTGTACAGATCTTACCGAGCTGGATCTGCCGTCCACGATGAAGACGTATTTTCCCGATCCCGCCGACCTCCTCAATTTCACTCTCACAATTACGCCGGATGAAGGCCTGTATAATCTTGATGTAAATGGGCTGCCTCCTGACCACACCTGTATAGGCATGTACAAAGGCGGAGCCTTCAATTTCATCTTCCAGATCAACACCAATTACCCACACGAACCACCGAAAGTCAAGTGCGACCAGAAGGTATTCGTCTTCCTGTGTCAACTGACGGTTCCATATCATCCAATTGTCGGTTCCAGATCTATCATCCGAATGTCGATTTACAAGGCAATGTATGCTTAAACATCCTACGAGAAGACTGGAAGCCTGTCCTTAACCTCAACTCTGTGATGGTTGGCCTGCAGTACTTGTTTTTGGAGCCCAACACGGATGACCCGCTGAACAAAGGTGCGTAGCGTCCTATATCACGCTTGTACTTATTTCAGCATCTTGCAGAGGCTGCCGAGGAACTGCGCAGAAATCGGGATCAGTTCGTTCAGAATGTGCAGCGCTCGATGCGGGGCGGAAATATCAAAGGCGAGCAATACGCAAATGTTGTGGCGAAGTGAGGCCTCGGTATCATGCCGATTCGCATCTAGACCACTATAATCTCTCTGCGTTCTCTCAGTCCGTCATACCTTCTCGCTGTGCGCTCAGATCAATTGTTTGTATCGTCTTGCCTCCTTGCTATCGCGCCGGTATCCTAGCACATCCTTTCTTTCAGCAATTAGATAGCACGTCTCATTGCAATCACACGCAACCGCTTTCGACATCGCTGCCGCCCCCTTGAGCTTAGAATGGGAATGAGCGGTATCTTAGCTTCCCCGATATGTGGTGTAGGAGTACGGACTGAGTAGCAGGGGGATGTGATAGTGCTCATCAGGGTTATTTACTACGAACGGGATCTTGACGCAATGAGACATCTGAATGGCACTATTGCTTTCTATTGGCACACGCACCTCGACCCATGGGTAGAAAGATTGGCGACCAGTTTGTTCGAAGTATTGTTTGGTCTTGAAGATAATTTTATACGTCCCACCAGCCTTCAGCTGTGCATGTTTCTCCTGTGCTTCCTTACCGTTTCCCAACGGAAGGAGGTTCAGGCAACGTCCGTCGGAATCAGTTTCTCTGCCCGACAAGCGTAAGATCAAGCGATGTATGCGCAGAGCAGCGTCACACACCCTTCCGCCAAGGGGTCCCAGGCGGCATTGCTTGCAGTGGATGGAGAGTAACAAACTTGAAGTTTGATTTGAACGCCCGCCGCTGGTCTCCCGAGCGACGCGTCGAGAACTTTGCACTAGTCGTCACAATGTCTCCAGGAAGCTGAAAGTCAACGAACCATGACAAGTGATAGGTGACTTGGACATCTAGTGAGTCCGCAGTTGAGAAAATGAGATCGAGGATATAGCTGAGAGGCAGTTAATTACACTACAGAAACCTGGGCGCGGCGCGCCTTCCACACTTGGATACGTGGGCGGATATCGCACAAACGCTGGACGCTACAATAGCACGTCCGCAGGCCCTCTATCGCATCGTTTTTGAATGTATTCTGGAGAAAAGTGGGATGGGTCTGAGGTATACATGTAACAGATGTACAGCGGTCATCTATGTCGAGAGCCCTCATAGTGGCGTACGCGGCGGCGCCGGCTCAACGCCTAGGCTTTTACACGACAACGGCCCAGCCGTGTGAGAACTACGCATGGTAATTAACCGGAACAGCAACGCCTTCGTTACGATAATCCGGTCAAAAAGTCCTGGCTGCTTGTAGCCTGACTCATGGTGGCGATTGGATGCGTCACTGATTTGCACTAATATTATCATATCCCGTCCCACGTTCTCTCCAGGGCGATGGATATGGCATGTCTTGATTGGAAAGAGCTCAGATGACAGTCCGGGAGGATGTGGATGATGGTGTAAGTAGTCTCAGGCTGGGTGTACGCAGGTGCTCGTTCTCATGGGATGAAACATGCAGGACAGTGAGCGCTAACATTGAGTTCATCAGGAAAACCACCCCGCGCTAATTCCCAGCTAATCGGCCACTCATCCGATAAGGTCCGGTTGGCTTGTGCCTGACTGCCAATTTCCGCTGATCCGCCGCTCACGCCGCTCTCCTTCGACTCTGTCCTTCGACACGTCGATTCTAGAGCTTAGGTTTAGTACACATCCTTCGCGGGAGACTCTCTGACCGTCTCAAACGGCATAGATACTGAAAAAAAAGTTGTATTGAGTGCGCGTGTATGCTTGCGCGATGTATGTAGTGCGCGTGTATGCGTGCGCGATGTATGTAGTGATACA